>JARKHS020016767.1:50000-63159 GCA_030143305.2 Amblyomma americanum
CCTCACAGACCTTTAACTACCGGCTGCTGAGTGCCAGACGTGTTGTCGAAAATGCTTTTGGACGTGTCAAGGCACGCTTTAGAATGGTGCTGAAGGGCCTTGAGTGTGACACCCACAATGTCAGTTATGTGATCCGTGCTGCTTCTGTACTGTACAACATTTGTGAGCAGCTCAGTGACCGCTGTGAATTCAAGCTAGTTTGGTGCGGTGCAGAGTACTGATGAAAGGCGGCCTCAGCCGGTGTGCACAAGGAACCGGGAAGAGACGTCAGGTGTGGCCATTGGGATGCCCTGGCCAAGCACCTTACCTTGAGCTAGAACCCAGTCCGTGGGAAACTCAAGAGCAGCTCAGAAAGACACCTCTACCAAGAGGGAACAGCCCTGAACAGAGCTACACGCACATTATTGAAGGATCAGACACTGCGTTTGGCTCACCTTAAATGGCTACCATTGCATGCACATGATGCATACTCCCTACTGGGGTGAAGGTTATGAGGGTTACAACTAGTGTAATTTTCGTAACGTACATGTTCTTCATAAAATAGGTTTGGTTTATGGAGTTTACGTTCCAAAGCGGCTTGGGCTATAAGTGATGCCGTAGTGAAAAGCTGCAGGATTTTTGACCACATGGGGTTCATTAACATGCACTGACATTGCACAGTATACGAGTCTTGCTTTACACCTCCATTAAAAAGCCGTCGTCGTGGCCAGGCTTTCAGAAAATAGTCTTGCATTATATAGCTAATGTTAATTATTGGTTCTTGTTAAACTACAAAACAAAGTGGTTCGTACCAACTACTAGTACTCCTTATGACAAACAAACCTTCACCTACATGCAACCATCTCTAATGAACTAATAATGAAGATTTCATTACTTCCTGTAAACAAATCTTTCTTGAAACAGTTTTGCTCACAGACAATAGTAAAATGCCAGCATGAGCTTTCAATTTTTTTATGATTCATTCTTGTTGAGCACTGCTGTTTATGTTGCTGTTTCATTGCCATTGTACTACCTTTTTCATTGTTTTTGTGTCACATGGTCTGTGTATTGGCAGCTATTCTATCACTTGCTGTTTGCTTATAATTTTCATGTATAACTGGCCATTGTCTTGCCACATTGCCAATCAGCAACTTGTTGGTACCTTGTCAAGTAGTGCAACCTTTGAGTCTTGCACTCCTACTTCTGAAAGCAGAAGTACTTGCTGGAGGCGTTAGTTTGTTCATCATAGAGTTGAATTGCATGAAGAAACAAACACAGGAAGACACAGCAGTGGCGCTTTTTCTGTCCCTGTGTCTTCCTGTGTTTGTTCCATTGTGCCATTCAACTTATTCTGAAAGCAGTATAGTAATTGAAATGCATTCACTATATAGACCTTTCCAATAAGGGCCCCCTGGGTATCACCTTATTTTTTTGCTAGACTGTTGCATGCACCTGATGCTAGCCCAATGGAAGCGGATACCTCTGACCAAAAAAGCTGTTGGTACTTACAATCATATTACAGTGAACATTTTATATCTAGTCAAAGATTAAGCAATAGTTGCGAGAAATTTTTTCCTTTTGCTCATGAAGGTAACGAAATCATGTCGGTCACAGTTGGAAGCTTCATATTTTTGCACACATCACACACAAAGCAAACACAAAAATGTGACTAAATGTGACCCAATGGTGAGAGCTTTGAAAGACTTGCAGTGTGATAAATTTCATTACATTCCCATCCCAACTCATTAAACCAAAGTACGCTTTCTGTGAACAATTTCATGTCATCACTATTTTGCTGTTGTCAAAATTCCCCACTGTTCTATAACTTGCCCACCCCACCCCCAAAAAAACAGTTATGTTGCAAGAAAAATATCAGCCTTGTAACAGACAGTTCCTGGTGAACATGCAACAGCCATTGGTTCTGAGTGGAGAGACAGGTGGAGCGTTACTGCGAGAGCAGCAACAATGTACTTGCAACAGACTTGTTTGATTACTGCACTTGTGTACCCCTGTAGTGTATGCATGTGCTCTGTTAATAACTTAATACTGCAAGCTACTACGGTAGCTATCCTGCACAATACAAATCACTGTTTAAAACGCAATACGAAACTTTCAGCAGTAAAAGATCTTTCATCTCATCACATGTGTAACATCAAATAACTTCCAGCTGTTTTGATCACTCTTTATTGAGCGAGTCATTATTTTCTTTGTTGTCTAGAAATTTTGCAAGAAGTTGCACCATGCTTGCATTTATGGCATTCGCTTCCTTCTGGAGCCGCACCATTATCTTGCGCATTTTGTGTGCCTTGCGGTCGGCCTTTGCTGCTGCCTCGCTTTCTCCTTTATGGACGGCAACTAGCTGATCTATGCTATGCTCTATAGCATAGATCCTTGTCGGTTGTGGCGGCTCTTTTGGGGTTCCCTTCTTTTGGCACTTGTACCAGCATTGGCTCTGCTTGTGTCGCCGCTGCTGTTGCCTGTGCTTTGCAGTGCAGGTACTGCAGTACTGGCACTGCAAATGGGGGAGCTGGCCGCAAGTTGTGAGAGGTCGTCTCTTCTGCTTCCTTCAGGCAGGCTGTCCTCCCATGACAGGAGCACTTCCGAGCCGTGTGGTGCCTCATTGACAACTGGCAGCTGCACATGGTGAAACATACAAGACATCATGTTCTCATCTCAGAAAAGAGGTTAAATGTGTCCTAATGTAATGCAATCATCTGCTTCCAGAATATATTACAAAAACACTAACTTATGATGGCCGAACTGGAAAGAAGGCAGTGGTTCAAACTTTTGTTTTCCTGAACATAACTAAATAGATATATGAAGTTCCAGACATGTACATCAACTTTTCCTAGCCCCAACTTTCACATGAACCAATGGGTTCAGTTCAGTTTTTCCTGAATACTGTTGTGGAGTTCAATCGCCTTCCTTTAGGTTTATGTGACTCGAAATGTTTTGTGAAGGAGTTGGAGGATTTTTGTACGGCTCCTAGTGTTCATGTTGCGATGAATGTTGGATCTTATGTCCTTTAAATGACTTGTGGCTGTTGCGGCTAATGGTTTTATGGCTTTTATAATTGTGTGCCCTCCTGTTCGGGCTAAAGTTATGGCTCGCAGTATGTACAAATAAATAAATGAATGAACAGCTGAACACGACAGTATACCAAGCTGATCAATAACAAGCAATATGTTAAACATTTGCAAGAATGTGGGGCATGGTTGACCAAGGGTAAACCGAGCTGATGAGGTTGAGTTGAACAGAAGTACATGGAAGGTGAGGTGTGAACTCTGGCACGACAAGGTGCTGTGATTTGAAGGCGCAAGTGCCATTTCCGCTCCCCATTGCCATTAATGCCCATGGTTGTGGGAGTAGCTTACTCTACATCCCCCCCCCCCCCCCCACCAGAATCTGTCCAATGGTTCCAAAAGAAGGATTGCTGGGTCAGTTGGTTCAACATTCAAGGCTTAAAAACAGCACGAAAAATGGGATCATACAGAAAGAAGGAATAGACAGCACTGAACCGGCAATTGAGTGTAATTTATGTGAAATGGCAATAAATACAGAAAGCATGCACAAAGAGCTTATAGGCAAAAATGCAATACAATACAGCTATTACTTATATACCTCGGACGAAGACAGCGCGAAAAAGGACAACCACAGAAGAGGACACGACACAAAGAACGCTTCTCTTCTGTGGTTGTCCTTTTCTGCACTGTCGTTCATTCCAAGTATGAATCACCAACTAGCCCACCACTTTGTTTTATTGAATTACTCGGACATTACAGATAGCACATAGAAATTTATTATCTACTTTGCTACTTCCCTTCTGTCTCCCTGTAGAGAAACAACAGTTTTCAATAACTGCTTATGATCCACAGGTTGCTGTATTACTCCACTGTATTCAAGCCCAGTTGCTAATAGAATCAACAGACGAAGATGAGTATCTACAAGAGAGAAGAATGAAGGTGAAGCTGCATGTGCAAAGTTGTGAAAGATGGATTGTCATACAGCACTAGCAATATTAATATATCATGCAAATAAAGGCACCGAAATTCTGGTGCGTACCATAACTTCATCTTACTAGAGACTTAAGTCGTATCCATCCGCAGTGTGTGCCTTTTGACATACTATTCCCACCTGAAAAAAAAAGGACGTAACCTAAACCAGCAATGCACATTGAACTCCCTGTACAACAAAGTGGTCTTTGCTCTGGCATGGTAACATTAAGTATATGGGGAGACAACCAGCTAACTACCGATATGTAGAATTGTTAGAAAAAAAACAAGGATTTATGGACGAACAGTGGGAGTTGCTTGGCTAGTTGGTTCAGGTTTCATGACAAAGAACAACAGCACAAGGCAAAAATGTAGACGTGGAGTCCAGTGCCCATGTTTGTGGGAGTGGTTTACACAACTGCTTGAGTGTTCTTTTTTATCTGTTGTTGGCCAGCTTTTTATGAGTATAAGTTCTGCACTGAGAAACGAGCAGCAATAGAATTCTGAAGTGATCTGAACGACAGATTACACGCAATGTTCTAAATCACAAATTACCTCTAAACTTTCCTCGACTCGCCCATCATCGTTGATGGGAAGGCTGCGGAGGAAACTGGAGCTGCCAATAGAAGATCCATGGGACACCATGCGACCCAGTTGAAGTGCCTGTCTGTCTCAGCTGCCTGGACAAATAAAAATGATGCGAGCTATTAAATGTGTTGCTAAACAAAACATTTGAAGGTTGTGATCACAGTATTTCTCTCAGTGGATTAAGCTTCACTGTACACATTCTCAATGCAAGAATAAAATTTCATAGATAAGTGTCTAACGCATATGCACAGGTACTGGTGAAATTAATGCATGCAATTTACATTTGAAATATGGCTAAACCACATCCTGCTAGTTGCTGTTTTGCAACTGAAGCCACGACTGTGCATTATGGTTCAACTATTGTCATTCTAGCAATATCTTACTTGGTTAATTTCTAGATTTATTTCTTTCATATATCTTTCCCAGGCTGCACTGTGTATACTACTTCACAAATGCTGCGAGTACACAGTGAAGGCAGGTAAAGAAATATGAAATAAATCTAGAAATTCAATTAACTACATTGCTGCTCTAGCAGGTGGCCAGAAACAGCGACGTGTACAGCAATACTGTCAGCGCTGCAGCTCGCAATGTGCAAATAAAAAGGACGAACAACACGTGTGTTACGAGGAAGACGAAGATTGCATGCAGCGCCGAGCACGCGTGCACGAGCGAAGATTCTAAGTGCTGCGCATGCTGCTCCTGCCTGAGGACATTACTCTCGAGTCTTTACTACCTCAACAATGCATTCTCAAGATCGTCTTCGACACTCCAGACCTGTGCGACGACGGCGAAGAGAATCGACGCGTTGCTCCAGCGACAACACATGCTACTGTCGAACATGCGAGGCTGACTTAAGCAGTTCAGCTGCACTATGAAAACAGCGCCAAGAACCCGATGGCACGAGCATCGTTCGGTAAAGTTCGCACTTACCGTATTTCTTGTTGAGGTTTTCCATTTTCAGCTTCACTTGTTTGCTGGTGTATGGGCCTTGTCCCGGCGGCAGCCCGGCGTTCAGTTCCGCTACAATCGCAGCATATATCCGAGCGTTGCGCGTGTTACCGTATCAGATGCGATCAGGGCCGCGGTTGAATAAAGCCAGATGACACAACTCTGGGAGGACGAGTCGTTCGATGTTGCTGCTGCCACGGGCGCCACCATCTTGTCGGTAAGGTAGCAAACGGTGGTCAGCAAGCTCGGTTTGGGTAACTATGGTTTGGTGGCGTAACTGCAGTTTCGTCTGCCGTGTGAGCGCGGCTAACTATAGTTACGGGGAACCGTAGTTACCTTAACTGTGGTTAATGTCGCCCGTGTAAATGCGGTATAACACGCGCAACGCTCGGATATATGCTGTGATTGTAGCGGAACTGAACGCCGGGCTGCCGCCGGGACAAGGCCCATACACCAGCAAACAAGTGAAGCTGAAAATGGAAAACCTCAACAAGAAATACGGTAAGTGCGACCTTTACCGAACGATGCTCGTGCCATCGGGTTCCTGGCGCTGTTTTCATAGTGCAGCTGAACTGCTTACGTCAGCCTCGTATGTGCGACAGTAGCATGTGTTGTCGCTGGAGCAACGCGTCGATTCTCTTCACCATCGTTGCACAGTTCTGGAGTGTCGAAGACGATTTGAGAATGCATTGTTGAGGTAGTAAAGAATCGAGAGTAATGTCCTCAGGCAGGAGCAGCGTACGCAGCACTTAGAATCTTCGCTCGTGCACGCGTGCACGTCGCTGCATGCAAACTTCGTCTTTCTCGTTACACACGTTGTTCGTCGCTTTTATTCGCAAATTGCGAGCTGCAGTGCTGACAGCATTGCTATACGCGTCGCTATTTCTGGCCACCTGCTAGAGCAACAATGTAGTTAATTGAATTTCTAGATTTATTTCATATTTCTTTACCAGGCTTCACTGTGTACTAGCAGCATTTGTGAAGTAGTATACACAGTGCCGCCTGGGAAAGATATATGAAAGAAATAAATCTAGAAACTAACCAAGTAAGATGTTGCTAGAATGACAATAGTTGAAGCATAATGCACAGTCGTGGCTTCAATTGCAAAGCAGCAACTAGCAGGATGTAGTTTAGCCATATTGCAAATGTAAATTGCATGCATTAATTTCACCAGTACCTGTGCATGTGCATTAGACACATCTATGAAATTTTATTCTTGCATTGAGAATGTGTACAGTGAAGCTTAATCCACTGAGAGAAATGCTGTGATCACAGCCTTCAAATGTTTTTTTAACAACACATTTAATAGCTCATATCATTTTTATTTGTCCAGGCAGCTGAGACGGACAGGCACTTCAACTGGGTCGCCTGGTGTCCCAGGGATCTTCTGCTGGCAGCTCCAGTTTCCTCAGCTGTCTTCCCATCAACGATGATGGGCGAGTCGAGGAAATTTTAGAGGTAATTTGTGATTTATACCATTGCGTGCAATCTGTCGTTCAGATCACTTCAGAATTCTATTGCTGCTCATTTCTCAGTGCGGAACCATTGGACAGACTCAGGGGAGGGGGGGATTCAGAGTAAGCTACTCCCACAACCATGGGCATTAATGGCAATGGGGAGCGGAAATGGCACTTGCATCTTCAAATCGCAGCGCCTTGTCGTGCCAGAGTTCGCACCTCACCTTCCATGTACTTCTGTTCAACTCAACCTCATCAGCTCGATTTAACCTTGGTCAACCATGCCCCACATGCTTGCAAATGGTTAACATATTGCTTGTTTTTGACTTTGATCAGCTTGGTATACTGTCTTGTCCAGCTGTTCATTCATTTCTTTATTTGTACATACTGCAAGCCGTAACTTTGGCCCAAGCAGGAGGGCACAAAATTATAAAAGCCATAAAGCCATTAGCCGCAACAGCCACAAGTCATTTAAAGGACATAAAATCCAACATTCATCACAACACCAACACTAGGAGCCGTATAAAAATCCTCCAACTCCTTCACAAAATATTTCGAGTCACATAAACCTAAAGGAAGGCGATTGCACTCCACAACAGTATTCAGGAAAAAACTGAACTGAACCCATTGGTTCATGTGAAAGTTGGGGCTAGGGAATGCTGATGTACATGTCTGGATCTTCATATATCTATTTAGTTATGTTCAGGAAAACAAAAATTTGAACCGCTGCCTTCTTTCCAGATTGGCCATCATAAGTTAGTGTTTTTGTAATATATTATGGAAGCGGATGATTGCATTACATGAAGACACATTTAATATCTTTTCTGAGATGATAACATGTTGTCTTCTCATCATTTTCAGCTGCTAGTTGTCAATGAGGCACCACACGGCTCGGAAGTGCTCCTGTCATGGGAGGACAGCCTGCCTGAAGGAAGCAGAAGAGACGACTTCGCACAACTTGCGGCCAGCTCCCCCATTTGCAGTGCCAGTGCTGCAGTACCTGTACTGCAAAGCACAGGCAGCAGCAGCGGCGACACAAGCAGAGCCAGTGCTGGCGTAAACAGCAGTGGCACAGCAGGGGCAAGCAGCAGTGCCGGTGCTGGCACAAGCGCCAAAAGAAGGGAACCCCAAAAGAGCCGCCACAAGCGACAAGGATCTGCTATAGAGTAGCTAGTTGCCGTCCATAAAGGAGAAAGCGAGGCAGCAGCAAAGGCCGACCGCAAGGCACACAAAATGCGCAAGATAATAGTGCACCTCCAGAAGGAAGCGAATGCCATAAATGCAAGCATGGTGCAACTGCTAGCAAAATTTTTAGACAACAAAGAAAATAATACTCGCTCAATAAAGAGTGATCAAAACAGCTGGAATTTATTTGATATTACAGCATGTGATGAGATGAAAGATCTTTTACTGTTGAAAGTTTTGTATTGTGTTTATTGTGCGGGCTGGCTACCGTAGCAGCTTGCAGTATTAGTTATTAACAGAGATCATGCATACACTGCAGGGGTACACAAGTGCAATAATCAAACAAGTTTGTTGCAAGTACATTGCTGCTGCTCTCGCAGTAACACTCTACCTGCTTCTCCACTCAGAACCAATGGCTGTTGCATGTTCACCAGGAACTGTTTGCTACAAGGCTGATATCTTTCTTGCAACATAACTGTTTTTTTTAAGGGGGGGGGGGGGGGGCAAGTTATAGAACAGTGGAGAATTTGGACAACAGCAAAATAGTAATGACATGAAATTGTGCACAGAAAGCGTACTTTGGTTTAACGGTTGGGATGGGAATGTAATGGAATTTATCACACTGTAAGTCTTTCGAAGCCCTCACCATTGGGTCACATTTACGTCACATTTTTGTGTTTGCTTTGTGTGTGAATGATGTGTGCAAAAATATGAAGCTTCCAACTGTGACCGACATGATTTCGTTACCTTCAGAATAAAGTTGAATGGCGCAACGGAACAAACACAGAGACAGAAAAAGCACCACTGCTGTGTCTTCCTGTGTTTGTTCCTTTATGCCATTCAACTTTATGATGAACCAACTAATGCCTGAGCAAGTACTTCTGCTTTCAGAAGTATGAGTGCAAGACTAAAATCTTGTACTGCTTGACAAGGTACCAACAAGTTGCTGATTGGCAATGTGGAAAGACGATGGCCAGTTATACACGAAAATTATAAGCAAACTGCAAGTGATAGAATAGCTGCCAATACACAGACCATGTGACACAAACACAACAATGAAAAAGGTAGTACAATGGCAATGAATCAGCAACATAAACAGCAGTGCTCAACAAGAATTAATCATAAAAATTGAAAGCTTATGCTGGCATTTTACTATCGTCTGTGAGCAAAACTGTTTGAAGAAAGAGATTTGTTTATAGGAAGTAATGAAATCTTCATTATTGGTTCATTAGAGATGGCTGCATGTAGGTGAAGGTTTGTTTGTCATAAGGAGTTCTAGTAGTTGGTACGAACCACTTCGTTTTGTAGTTTAACAAGAACCAATAATTAACATTAGCTATATAATGCGACTATTTTCTGAAAGCCTGGCCATGACGGCGGCTTTTCAATGGAGGTGTAAAGCAAGACACTCGTGTACTGTGCAATGTCAGTGCATGTTAATAAACCCCCATGTGGTCGAAAATTCTGCAGCCCTTCACTACGGCATCACTCATAGCTCAAGCCGCTTTGGAATGTTAAACTCCGTAAACCAAACCTATTTTATGAAGACCATGTACGTTACTAAGATTACATTCGTTGTAACCCTCATAACCTTCACCCCAGTAGGGAGTATGCATCATGTGCGTGCAATGGTAGCCATTGAAGGTGAGCCGAACCCAGTGTCTGCTCCTTCAATAATGTGTGCGTAGCTCTGTTCAGGGCTGTTCCCTCTTGGTAGAAATGTCCTTCTGAGCTACTCTTGAGTTTCCCACGGACGGTTCTGGCTCAAGGCAAGGTGCTTGGCCAGGGCGTTCCCGATGGCCACACCTGACGTCTCTTCCCGGTTGCTTGTGCACACCGGCTGAGGCTGCCTTTCATCAGCGCTCTGCACCACACCAAACTAGCTTGAATCACAGCGGTCACTGAGCTGCTCACAAATTTTGTACAGCACACAAGCAGCACGGATCACATAACTGACATTGTGGACGTCACACTCGAGGCCCTTCAGCACCATTCTAAAGTGTGCCTTGACACGCCCAAAAGCATTTTCGACAACAGGTCTGGCACTCGGCCGCCGGTAGTTAAAGGTCTGTGAGGGGGACCCAGAGGCACGTGGAAGGGGTACAGCTTCATCAGGTGCGTCTTCAAGGGGAAAGCTTGATCACCAAGAAGAATTGTGCCAACTCCCACACCTTCAATGAGCTATGTTTCTTGTCGGAACGGCTCACTAGCCAGAGTAGCTGGCAGTCGAGACTTCTGAAACAGTGTCGGGTCATTGTTCCTACCAGGGCTCCCAACATTCGTGCATAGGAACCTGTATGTGTGGTCGACGACAGCAAGTAGAGCGACACTGTACCACCCCTTTATGATTGTATTATTCAGCGGCTTCTTGCTTTGAGGGCCACACCTCGATATGAAAGCCATCCACTGCACCGACACCTTGAGAGAATCCACAGGCTGCTGTGAATTTACACATGTGCTCGTAAAGCTCAGCTGGTGTTGGGAAATGTACAAATCGCGCTTCCAACTGCTCCACAAACACGCTGCAAAATTCGTGAAATATTAAATTAACTGACGCAGTGCTCACGTCAAAAAGTTGGCAGCAGCCCGCTCTTCTGCTGATGTTGCGAGGCGGTACAAGCCTATCGCCACGCGTTTCTCCAGTGGAATCGCTTTCCGCATGTTGGTATCTTGCCGGCTCATGCTTCCACAAACAGCCACCATGTACCGGAATGTGCCGCGGTTGATCCGAAAGTTTTCTCGGAGTCCGCTGTCCGGAAGGTGCGGAAGCGTGGTCTCGTACCACGAGTCTGGGCGCAGGTACGCCGACAGATTTCGCTCACGGACGCACAGGTGCGCCGCCGCCAACAAAAAGAGCTTCGGCCGCCCCCAGTGTCACTTCCTCGTCTCTTCCACCATGGCAATTTCAGCGCTCAGCGCCAGCATCTGTACGCGCAGGCGTTGTAGCGCTGCCTGATGCGCCACGAACGCAGCCCAAAATTGAGCGTCGCCCTCGTTCACGACAGGCCTGCTAAAGGCCAACATAGGCTTGACACACAAGACGTCCGAAGGATCTTAACTACACAAGCACAGCACTCACTGTGAAAGAAAAGCCACGAAAATAAACAACGATAGCACTGAGCAGCGATGCGTCGCAGCAGGCAGTCACGGGGAAGCACGGAGGAAGCGGGGAAGAGACTAAAGTAGCCAAAGGGCCGGCGTTATTTCGACCAGGTGAAAATAACGGAAAGCCAAGCCAAATAGTTATTTCGACCTGGTCGTAATAACGAAAGCGTTATTTTCACCCATGGATTATAGATTGGCTTGGCGTCATTTGTGGATCGCGGTCGTGCGGGCGCGGGCGTTTTGCATCGCTTGCTTGTTTGGTCGGCCTCTGGATGCTCTGGACGTGTGGTGTGGCACATTCGTTGTGAAAGGACGCTTGTGTGGTTTGTGTGCTCGCACTTGTGTAGTGCATGTGCCTTCGAAGGCGCTCCAGAAAAATGAAAGTCTTTTCGAAGCTTTCTCAGGAAAATCTTGTCGTAATTGACCGTATGAAAATACGCTTTCATTTCGCGTAATATATGGGTCGTTCGAGTGGGCATATGTGCGCTCATCCGTTCCGAGCTTTCGTCTTGATTTGCGCAGAGTATAGGCAAGTTAGTAATGTGAATTCTTTACAACGTGTGGCAATGGTCAGAAATAGGATCAGGCACGGTGGTTCTGCAGTCCCCGAGGCATCCGTCGATCGAAGCGAGCAGCGGTCCCATACGTACAGGGTCGTCCACCCTGAACACGCGAGTGCGTGGCTGCACTCTCTGAAAGGCCACTGCGTCCGACACGGCCATTCATCGCAGTCGAGTGGCGCAGAAGTTGGACCTGGGCGTGGCGCTTCCCGTCATCTGTCACTTCGCTTCGATGCGCGGCCGTGTCGGACGCAGCGGCCCTCCACAGAGCGCAACCATGCGCTCGCCTTACGAAAAGAGAAGAAGGTTGCTGGTGACACGTCGACAGGACCAGATGGTATTCCGATTATGTTAATATAGAAGCTAGGACCAAAATCCAAGCAAACATTAATAGATTTAGTGAACAAAATGATAGTGGATGAATGGCGATCAAGTAGAATGAACATGATATATACGGGAAAGGGGGACAAAGCTGACATAAGCAAATACTGTCCCATAGCAGTGAGGTGTGTGGTTTATAGGGTGGTGATGCAGATTATAAAGAACAGGCTGCAGGCTTGGGTGGAGAACGAGGGGGTGCTAGGGGAGCTACACAATGGGTTCCGGAAACAGAGGAGGTTGGAGCTATCGACAATCTGTTTTCATTGACGCATTATATAGAGATTGCTGAAACGGAACACATGCCCCTATGGGTAGCATTTCTGGATATCAGGCGAGCCTGCGGCAACGTTATTCAAGAGGATTTGTGGGACATTGCCCAGCATGGCACATCCAATGGTGATCAAGTAGAATGAACACGATATATAAGGGAAAGGGGGACAAAGCTGACATAATAAAATAACGTCCTTCAGAAACGCACTGCGACGAGTCTCAGTTAGCCTGAGCAGCTGTCTGTGGAAGGTATTCAGCAATGAAGAGGGAGCATACCTGGAGCGTGCGAAGATGCGGTACGCGTGCGCTTCTTCGCTGCTATCGCGGTGACCGCGTTAATCCCATAGAATCATCGCTATATTTTAATCTAGAAATTGTGTATTTTAAGGTGCAGGCGACAAGAATAAAGCGGATGGCAGAAACAAAACTGTCGGAGCGAACCAACGCAAGCGAATTTCGTACAGCGCTGTTTGTGCCGTCTGCCGCGGCATAGTTTCGTTTTTGTGCTGTCGTTCGCGCTAGTGTCGCACTGTCGATGTAACTGTGCCAACAGACGCACAAAAAATCACATGGTCTGTAAGTATGTTCGCGTTAGCCTGGGTGCTTCCAGACGTCGCCGAACGCAGCGGCGAACAAGTGCCTATATAGAGTACGTATATAGTATCGCTTTTTCTCGCCGGCGTCGCCATTACGC
>JARKHS020016768.1:0-258168 GCA_030143305.2 Amblyomma americanum
CTGCGCGGAGAGACACAGAGAGTAGAGACCTAGCTACGTCCGCCGAGGCGGACAGGAACGACCTTTTCCTTTCTCTGCAATGAGAGAGGGCTCGCTGATGCGGCAGAAGTAATTTGAACGGCTTCAGTTATTTCTTTGGTAAGGCCGCCACTCTTCGTGATCACTGAGCTGCTCTCAAAGAATGGCAGGCAGCCGCAGTCCCTGCAGTGACACCATTAAGGCGTCCGCCACGGTACCTTTGAATCACTCTTTCCTTAGCTTGAGCGCCAGAACAAAGTGGAAACGGGGCAGTTTTCTGCCTATATGTAACATGTGAGCATAACAGCTGTTATTTTATTAGTCCATATGTCCCATCTGAGAAGGTACGACCCAGCCCAAAATGAATGCTCTATTGAAAACGATAGTTCGTTGCGTTGTTACCTGCATCAAAATTAGCATGTTATAATTCTAAAATTGCATTTACATGGCTTGCGGTTACGTTAACGTTAAACTTAAAATTTGAAAATCAGTTCTACGATTAGGCAGGAGCGACATGAACTGAATTATAACGTCTGCATTAATTAATTAGTGGTGAAAAACAGACCTTTGAGAAGCGAGTATTAGGATGAACCAGTAACAGTATGGGTTGGCCATTATGATTAATGGCGCAACCTATTTAAGTGAACTTGAACAAAGAATAAGCACTGACGCCATGGATAGAAAATCGCGCACTACAAGGCGATTCGCATGAATGCATAAAATCGCGCACTATAAGCTGACTTGCATGAACGCATGAATGGCCTTCATTAAATAGTGGGCGTCGTACTCCATGCAGCTGATGCTTTATCCGCCCGTTCCATCAGCCACGAAATGTCCAACAATGGAAGCGTAGCTGCAACATCACCTAGTAACGCTATAAGAACGCCTTGAGCGCGTGACGTTTTAATAGCACAATAAATTTTTCACGAATAAAACTACAGTCGGAATGGTGGTGAATTGCTGCATAGCAAAAAATCAAGGATCAGGTGTCCTGTGCTGTGAACCTCAACGAGTGAGCGAAACAGTAAAAGGCACTTGCGGACGCATCGTTCAAGCGCTATCCTATTTCGTCTGGAATATATTCCACCTGACCTGGTTGAAAAAAATAAATAAAACAAAACTGCGGAAAAATCAAGATTGGCAGTCTGCCTTTTTTCAAATAGAACAAACTTGCAGCCGAAAGTTGTAGGCTATGGGTTTACCATTCCAAAGGCTGCCCAGGATGTCCTATGGGGGCGGCGTACGTCGATGGGGCAGTTAATTTTTGGGAATTGTTCCTCTTCAAGACAAAATAAAAAGAACAACTTGCGGCATTGAGACAGCGGTTTAATGGTTTCACTTAACGCGACGCAAAGATTAAGCCACTTAAATGCCTGTGAGGGCAGAAATCCAATTCCTCCAGTGACAGAAACGAGCGCCGGGCAAGTTTTCGAGGTATCGACCGCCATCCCTTGCCTCCCATTGGCTCCGTCACTGAAACACAGCCACTTTTTTCCCTTTGAAAGATTAAAAATAATTACCCATTCGTTTTTTCCATCTTCATTGGGAGCCAAGCGGTGATGCATTAAAAAAAAATGGGATACTTATGTGATAACGCCATAAAAAACAGCGCGACTGTACTGTCGGCACCGACGACGCGCTGTTTCTGCTCCAGGAATCTACGGCAGCGCCGCGCCGCGGCAACCGCTTCTAAAGCATCACGGGGAGAGCGCCGCTATTCCCACTACAAAACACTCTACAACACTGTAGCTGAGGTGCACCATGCGTCGAGGCCGGCCGCCTAACCTGCACTACCACACTCCTGATGACGTCACCGGCAAACACTGGCTGCTCCCGTGAATAGCCAGTGGGTTCGGTTGACGTCTTAATATTTACGGCAGGTACATCTTGACGTCACTCTATACAGGTGGAAATGCCGAGTGGCTCCTCCTAAAACATTCAAACCCAAATTAAGTTCCACTCAACTCCCGCCACTGAAACTTTCTAGAACGCATTTCTTTAGGGCCGATGAAACAAACCATGTCGTTTTCATGGGTTCGTAATTTCGTGTCTGTACCCCTTCAAGCGTTTATAGCACAGATCGAAGTACTTACTTCAGAATAAAGGATTAATTTAAGCTTTATTTGTAACGGTAAAAGATTCATTGCGGTATTAATGCTTGCCTTTTTGAAATTGAATTACAAAATTTTCCTCACTCTACAAGGTGTCCTGCTCAGTTCCGCATTCCGTTCTCCAAATTTGAATTCTGGAAAATTTTCAAATATCTCGAAGAATTTCATTTCATGAAGGGGGTTTAACGTCCCAAAGCAACGTCAGGATGAGGGACGCCGTAGTGAAGGGCTCCGGAAATTTCGACCACCTGGGGTTCCTTGACGTGCACTGGCGTCGCACATTGCACGGGCCTATAGAGTTTCGCCTCCATCGAAATTCGAGCGCCACGGCAGGGATCGAACCCACGTCTTTCAAAAGACCTCAAAGAAGTAAAGGGAAATGTCACTTCGTTCTTGGCTTGACTGCAGGCATGAAGTTACTTATTCGGCATCATATGATAAGAGATATGCGCGCTAAGGGTTTTCACAACGAAGCACTGTGGGATTTCTCTCAAGCAGTAGACAGTGATCGCCTCAAAATGTCAGATTTTATTCTCATACATGAATTTATATTCATCAACTTGTCTGTCTAGAAAATAAGAGCCATAAATATTATAGGATTAAACAGATTTTCTTCACTCTCAGCTAGTAATTGCTTAAAATGTGTTGTTTAGTTGAGATATAATAACGTGACTCATTAATTAAAACTGGAAAGCAACCCAAGGTAGGTTATCGTTATGCGGAGTCCGAAGTAAGGCAAGCTGTTGAAGGGAAATTTTTTTTGCATTAAAATCCTGCCCAAATATTAATTTTTATCGCCTCAAAGTACTTTGCTTCAGTCTGATTCTCTCTTACAATTCTTCGAGACAGGAGGGCACAGTAGGAAAAGAAAGTAAAAATATGTCGATACTGTGAAGGTGCAATTCTGAGGTCACCAAGCAACGCACATTTCAGACTCATATCTTTGGCTCCAGCAGGGAAGGATGATTATTTTCAGAGCATAGAAGCTTATGTTCTACATGAATTGTGAAATAAGGTGCCCTAAAAGAACTCCTTTCAATGCGGAAGCACTAAATGGCGCATGGCCCATTTAGTCCCGGCGACGTTATTCAGCAGCAGTGATCCGAAACCACAAAGAGGTCCCCATGATCTCGCATTGTTTCACCAGTGGTCCAAAGAGGCTAATGGGTGATCATAGGCAATGAACCAGACATTAGTCGGGCAGTAGTAGTTAGTAACAGTTAATGACAGTGATATTTAGTGAGAGTGATAGTGGTATAGCTATGAAATTATTTTCTTTTTCTATATGGGAGACAATAAAAAGCTTTATTGGATATGATAAACGACGTTATTAACTAATGATGAGGGTCATAGACAATGGCAGTAATAAAGGTCTTTAAGGCGCGGTAAAGACCTTCACGGCAAATGTCTTTAGGTTGAAGGCATTTCGGTGAAAATACTTTATGGTAAAAGCCTTTACGGTACAGGACTTCAGGTCAAATGCATTCGTGGCAAAAGCCTTTAGGTCATGGGAGGCTTTCGGATACACAGCACGTAAGAACCTCAAGTGCCCACCACAATTCTTTATGGACAGATTTAAACCATCATCATCATCATCATCACCCTGACTACGCCCACTGCAGGGCAAAGGCCTCTTCTATGTCTCTCCAGTTAACCCCGTCCTTTGCCAGCTGTGACCACCCTATGCCTGTGAACTTCCTAATCTTATCCGCCCACCTAACCCCTCTGACATACCATGAAGTGGATTCAGTCTCTGTGCAACGTAGCTCGTAATTCAGATTGGCTCTCATCGGGATATTGAACATATTTACTTAGGTCTGGTCATGCGGTCATCTGGAATCACGAAGGCGCTCTCAGGGCGTACCTGACCGAAGCCACCATAGTTAAACGAAGGCGGACCGTTATTGATGTACACCGGCGGAAGCAGAATGCCAGCAAATGCAGTGATGGTGTGCCTCTGCGGTAGATAGTGTGCAACGGCTTCGTCAAGATTGATGTTATTGATGCCGACCCCTCGGACGCTGAGCTCCATGAGGACGCGGAGTGACTGCACGTACGCATCCAGGAAAGTCGCTCCGACATCCGGGAAATCAGCTGGGAACGACAGGAGAGAAAGATTATAAGCGCCAATGCGAAACCCCTTCCCTGTCGTCTTTCCCCCTCCATTTTTTAATTTATTCTATTTTCTGTATTATTTGTTTATTTTGTTTTTATTATTCCTCACTTCTATCTTAAAGTTCACCGTTTGTTTATTTTCTATTTTGTTTTCTGTATTTTTACTTGGTTATTTTTATTTTTTATTTCTGTACTTTTTGCATTTTCTAATCCTTGGTTTTTATATCCTTACTATATGTTACTTAAGAACTGCTGAATAATGAACTGTTTTTTTTTGCTTTATTTACTATACAGCTTATGAATGACAGTTCGGGCCGACTATACTTCCGTCCACAAACTTTCGCCGACAACTTCCGTTCACGCCGCTCATGAGCAGAGAAACGCTCACGCCTTAATGACGCTCGTGCACATTTGGTACAAGTTGCTAATATGCAAATACCGGTAACAGAACAAATTCACCATGGATCATACTATTTGACGCGACAAATCTGCGTTAGCAGTTTTGGCTGTACATTTCGTTCTGACGTTGATTGCGTTCCCATTGCGCCTGTGAATCTCATTTATATAGTCACTTTTTCGTTTAGAAGTGGCGTACACTTCTGGCGGGTGGAGGCTTTGGACGGTGAAGATGAGTGGATAGATGTATTCGGTATCCGCCGCGGTGGCTCAGTGGTTAGAGCACTTGACACCCGGAGTACCCGGGTTTGAACCCAAGCGCGGCGACCGCGTACCGTTGGAGGCGAAACGCAAAGGCGCCCGTGTGCTGTGCTATATCAGTGCACGATAAAGATCCCTAGGTGGTCGAAATTCCGGAGCCCTCCAATACGGTACCTCTTTCTTCCTTTCCTCTCTCAGTCCCCCTTTTATTCCTTCCCTTACGGCGCGCGCGGTTCGGGTGTCCGCCGAGATGCGAGACAGATTCTGCGCCGTCTCCTTCACAAAAAAAAAACAATTTTCTCGCATTGGGTGCTATATCATACAGAGCACAAACTTGTACAGAAAATAAAGTTTTTTTAATCTCCGTTACTGGCCCAGAATTCTGCTTTATCGTGAAATAGTATGGGAATTTGTTAAATGCTTATACACGCCTGATTTTTGCGCTGGCCAAGCGCTGAACTTTGTATACTCGTGGAACCTGTATACTTCTTTGAAGTCCATCCTTAATTATGCAATAGTCAGTATTATTCAACACCTTCTTCTAGAATAAATTGTGTTTATAGAATAAATACTGTGTGGGTAAGATGCCTGCGCTTTACAGGATGGGAAATTTCTTTACTTGCAAAGTGAGACCAAAGTGGTCACCGGAGATTCTGGGTATATTTCGAGCTACCGCCTAGCTGAGAGCCGCTTTAGACACCCGGTTACTCTACTGCGGCAACCCGCATTGGAGTAATGCGATAGCAATGACGCCTCCTCGATCAATTTATTGATCGATGATCGATTGATTGATCTATGATTGGGTTATTGATCTATAATCGGGTGATCTGCACGTAATTACTTAATTTTATTTAACCAATCTAATTCATCAATATTATTATTCATTTATCATAATTACGTGTGCAATGTGTTCACTACTTCCATTAATCATTAATTGAGTGATTGTATTTCGATTAACTCCGATTATTCCCTCGTTTCATGTCAGTACCCATTTCGGGTTTTCAAATTTGGCGCCACGCGTTGCCCTGGCTATGCCGTTTTTGGACACCTTTTGCCCTAATTAACAAATCAACTTATCGACATAATTCTTTTTTCGACATCAACCTCACATCATCCGCTTTCGGTTACAACTGCTGCGGACACGACCTCTCCGACATAGTGTAGTAAAGCTAGTAATACTAAGAGTCGACTCATCATTCAGTGAATCAATCGTTCGACTAATGGACTAGTCAAACTGGTTAAGAAGTGAACCTATTACGAAGAAGTGCTCAGTAGTCGAGCTGCTCAGCGGAAAGTTTGTTGCTCACCATACAAGGCCTCCACAGCGGCCTCGGAGGAGATCGCATCTGGGTAGCCCAAGACAATGCCGAAGTTTTCAGCCTTTTCTATGGTGATGTTCTTCAGAGGCGCCCTTATCCAATCCGTCGTCCGCAGCTTCCGCAGAAGGGATGACCGCACGTTCAGCAAAACTTGCCGGGCCGACGAGAGTGCTTGCCCAGGAACGACTGTGAAGAGAAGTGTGCGCACAGAATGACAGTCCAGCCAGCGTGTGACGGTCAAGGTTATGCAATGAAGCATTAAGTAGATATCTATGGGTATTGTGTTCAGGTGAGTTTCGGCAAATGGCAATTTCGCAAAGGCGCCCTCTATCACCGAATGGTGCTGTAACGCACTGTGAGACTACATTGGTTGGTAGAGAGCTCCCGGCCCCAGTTCCGGCTTTTCAGCCCTGCATACTGGCATTTATGATACACCAGAGTTCAAGATCTTTGGGCGGCGAGGTAGTGTCTCACACCCACTCCTCTGGACGACAGTCTTTTGATAGGTGAAGCAAGTGCTGTACTGTACTGCTCAAAAGCGCATACCTTGTGGCCTCAGAATTTCCAACGTGAAGATATATTAGGGATTCTGTCTGTATATTCTTCGAATTCCTTGTATCGTTGCATTACTCTACGACAAGGATGTCGTCTGGTTCAGGAGCGATATGATGAGAAGCAAACCCATAAGGCATGCGTCACATCTTCACTTTGCAGAATAATAACGATAATGTTGTATATATTACGTTTAATTGAAAAATAAACAGTGCTCTGTGCTCTCCTGCAAAAGAAGCAACCGTTGATTTCACAAATCTCGACATCGAGGCATCTACACTCAAACCACCGTCCATTCTCGCTCCTTTTATAAAATAAAAGTAGAAATACGCACACTTCTCGAAGTATCGTCTTTGGACGGCCGCTGCCATGATGGAGGCGGCTGTTACGTAGCAAAATTGACGGACACCATCTTGCCCGTGTCCATACATAGCTGCTTTCCTGGCCAATTCACGGCCGTGGGAAAACTCCAACAGCCGGCAAATAAGGCTCCAAGCAATCTGAATGTGAGAGTCTTCCAAGTCCATGAGGCGGGTGTCCATGAAGAGGACGACGATTTTCGTCGCGTTTTTCCACAGCCACAGAGAATTCCGAGGTGTCAGAGTGTAGTTCGGTATCAGCCCCTGCCACTGGGCTGGAAAGGAGACGCGCAGTGACAACGCGACTCAGTTTTCTGCAGTACAACACCCACGCGTCGTGTTGCTGCTCAGCACACAGTGATAGCTACTGGTAGCGCAGTCCGATTGTACGGGTCTGTCTGCTCCCGACTGCATTACGGTAGTCCCATCGCTTGGTACTGCGCCCTTCAAAGCAAAGATCGCTATTAATTGAACTACAGACACGCACACTCAAAACCCTGGGTGAAACTGCTGGCGAAATGCATTCCCTAAGAGTGCCGAAAGAAGGACTTGTTTATTTTATCGCTGCTATCTTCATATTGTAATGCTTCCTTCCTTTTTTGCATGTTCTCACGAATAACATGGATGACCGCTCCATACACTTGCGAAGCCCTATATCCATGGTAGCATTTCATTGGTATTTTTGGCATTCGTTGCTTCGACGCGATCTTAGCCTCGATTAGTATTCTGTGGTGGTTTTTGATTGGTGCGCTAATTTTGAACTGTTGCCGTAAATTCCGCACGCTGAATTTTGTAAAAACCTGGCTTGCAAGCACTACAGGGGAATTATGCAATAAAAACGAACTTTGGTTGCGTATGTTAATTCATGCAAGACTAAATAACTATAGCCGTCTCGAGAACACACTTTCTCGCGCCGCACATATTCAGATATTCAGAACGTGTTCTGTCTGCTTTGTGTTGTTTACTAGTTGCAGCTGCTGATATTGCGTCGAGATGGGTACGAAGGAAATAAAAATAATGAAATATAGCCAAGCAACCTCAGCGGTGAAGAATTCCAGGTGGTCGAAATTATTCCAGTGTCTCTCCACCTCGGCGCCTCTTTATCTTGCTTCTTTTATTCATACCTTGGCCCCTTCCTTCACGGCGTAGTTGAGGTGCACACCGAGAAGTGAGGCATATATTGCGCAATTTACTTTCCTAAAAACCACAATTTTTCATTCATGAGTATTCAGCTCACTTTTTCGCTTACAACAAACGAATAGATGCATGATTTCCTAACTTCACCAATAATTCGAAGGAGCGAAAGCAGCGTTCTCACATGGGAATTATTGGTGTCCTCTTGTGGGCTCAAGTTTGAAATATTGGTTTTCTCTTATGTTGCTAACGCTTTCAGAAACACCCACCAAATTATTTTGCTGGATTGATATGGGCATACGTATTGACACTTATATGTTCAATGCCCGGCACGAATACACGCGAAAGTAAACCTGCATATAAATATTGCAAAAGAAGACACGATTTTGTCCATGGCAACTTAAACCAATATAAACTTAAAGGACGTAAACACCCTGGCAGTTTATTGACGCTCAAACAGTGTTCTGTGCAAAGACACACCATTGGTGTCAAAAGTAAGAAGTTTTAATAAAATAATAATAAAAACGACGGAAAAGATTTTTCGATAGCCTCGGCATCTGCCATCGTTACTGAAGCACCTGAGCTGGGGCAGCGGAAATAAAGGATAGCAGGCAGAATGGAGAAAAGAAATGAAAGAGGTGAGGGGACAGGAAGATAGTATAAAGGGAGAGGTTAATGCACAAAAACTATTTACAAGACAGGAAATGTGTACAGGTTGTGCGCGTGATTCCTTCAAAAGGGAGATGAACATTTGCTGCCGTATACTCTTTATAATGACCAGAACAACATTTCTCCTCGCATTTTCTTCATTTCAATACATCTATTAGTGGATTTTTACGTGAAAAAGCAACAGCACTGGAAACAAATTGCCGTGTAGAGAAGAGCACCAAATTATTTTGAGTCTCGGGAGTGTTTTCATTAAAATGAAAAAGGTATGTTGTTGCTAGTGGCTATTTCTTAATAGTATAACAATGAAACGAAAAGATGTTGCTAGCCGCGTCATATGCCATCGAGACTTGAAGCACCTGAGCTGCGGCTCAGAAGAAAGGAAGAAAGGAAAAAGGAAAAAGAAGAAAGGAAGAAAGAGGGGCCGTAGTGGAGGGCTCCGGAATAATTTCGACCACCTGGGGATCTTTAACGTGCACTGACATCGCACACCACACGGGCGCCTTAGCGTTTTTCCTCCATAAAAACACAGCCGCCGCTGTCGGGTTCGAACCCGGGAACTCCGGATCGGTCGTCGAGCGCACTAATCACTGAGCCACCGCGGCGGGGACCTAAAGCCCGCCAAACCGTAAACACGGACAACCTCCGCCCCAATTCCCTCATGTATAGGGGGAGCTGATGGAGACTGTGGTGCCAGACACGCTGTCGTGTTTTTGGAAAACCAAAATGTATTCGCAGACACCATGTTCGTGTTCTGCCCGCACCGGTCCGCGCAGGATGTCTTGCTTCAATTAGACCGCGAAATTCTGAATCCCGTCGAATACCCCCTTAGTCACAAGGTAGTACTCGCCCTCGATTTGAAGGGGCCTTTAGACAATGTAACACACGACATAATTCTGACGCGCCTTTCCCAAACCAACTGTGGACACAACACGTTTCAGTTCATTATGCAATTTTTCTACTTCCATAATTGTATATCCGGATACAAAATGAAGAACACGGCCCCTACCAATTAGGTACGAGAGGGTACCTCGCAGGGTGCGCACCTCTCATCTCTGCTACTCAATTTGGCGATGATGAAACTTCCGGCTCAGCTGGAAAGTGTAAGGGGTATAAAGCACGGGTTGTATGCCGACGACATCTCCATCTGGGCTAAGCACGGATCGATAGGAGATATTGAAGCCAACCTGCTAGGAGATTGTGGACGCTTACGCCCGCAGCTGCGGCCTTGAATGCTTCCCGGCCAAGTCGGAATTTGTTCACATTCGACCCTAGCCGAAGTACACTACCAAAGTCGAATTATCCGTAGCGAGCGCACCCATCCCAGAATACGCTGAGATCAGAGTACTGGGTATCTTTATCAATAAACATCGCCTTGTCGAAACAACACTGACCAAAATGCGCAAGGTGGGGGACCATGTGGGCCGCATGATCCGCCGGGTTTCCAATAACCGCGGGGGGTTACGGTGCAAAGATGCCTTGCGGCTGGCGCACGCACTCGTAACCAGTCGAGTCTTGTACTCGACTCCTTACCTGCACCTTCGCAGATCTGACGAGAAAGCTCTTCAGGTGGTTCTCCGTAAGATTTACCAGCGCGCTCTCGACCTCCCGGTCACCACGTCCAAGCAGCGCCTCCTGGGCCTGGGGATGGTCAACCCCTTCGAGAAGCGCACTTGACAAACCACAGCACAAGACTCTCAATGACGCCGTCGGGTCGCCGCCTGCTTGCCCGACTTCACATCCACCATCCAACACTGACGGAAGAGAGCGTGCGCATCCCAGAAATCTGGAGATACGCCCTGCACGTACGCCCTCTTTCGGCCAACATGACACGGGACGGCCATACTGCACGGCGCCTCGCGCGGGCGGGAGCCTTGGCACGCTACTACGGTCACAAACACAGAGTGTTTTATGCCGACGTCACTGGCGCACACCATGGTGGTTGGTACACGGCCGCAGTCGTCCACCAAAAGACCGCAGTGAACAGCCTTACGCTCAAAGCACAAGACATTACCCATGCGAAAGAGGTGGCAGTCGGGATCGCCGCTGCCTATCAAGACTCGCGGGTCATCATTACCGACTCGCGACGGGCCTGCAGGATAATCGAAAAGCCCTGGACGGGCGCGCCCGAACACCAGCTACCGCCAATGGGCGGCTGTCATGAGCAGCCCACCAAGAGTTTGTAAGCAACAGCCCCTGAAAGTGGCTTCGAAACAGCGCTTGAAGGGATGCCGGTTACATTTCAGACGGATTCTTTATGTCACATAGATGCTGACTCAAAAAGAATTACGAGAATCGATGCATAGGAACGGGAGTTATTCAATGAAGCAGTTCCAAAACACAGGCAAACAAAATGCTGCCCTCAACTCGATTTTCGCGCAGCTTCCGATTCCCATTTCGCTCTCCCAATGACGCCACTTAGTGCGACCAATCATAACAGCCTATCTTAGCACGTGGCGGAAGTTTGTACTCCATGTTTGCCTGTTCTCTGTAGCTCGTTCATGCCAAGGCTGGTAGCCCCGTTTGCATGGTTACAACAACCATTTGAACACCCAGCTGAGTCAGCGATGCTTCATCATCACGTCGACGGCGCAGAAGGGAACACTGATCCGTGACGTTCCCTTACTTATGGATCCGAACTCGAGCGCGAGATACTGCGACGGTGTGACAGCCTGCGCAAGATATCAGACACATTTAGCAGAGCGCGTGCAGATAATGCTTTCGGCCAACCATCGCCCGTCGCTCCTAGCGCGCTGGTTGGACATGGCAAGCAAGGAGCGCGCGCTGTTGACGGAAACGTAGCGCCAGCTGGCGCCGCCGCCCGGTGATCCTCCACAAGCTGACGATGCGCACTCCCTGCTAAATGTGAAACGTACGCATCTTTCCTTGGGACCGCAACGAACGCTTATAGAGTTCAATGGCTCGATCGCATCGATTCCGCAAAGCCGCTCTCAAATACATAGATAGTAGCCATAAGTGTTGAGTGCTAGGTCGTAGGATGTTTGCAGAGAGGCGCGAAGTCCTTCGATTCAAAAAGTAGCCAGAGCCTCTGGTGGTGTTTTGGTTTACTTGCTTTACAGCTGTTTTATCTAGGGCAAACAAGTTGGTTTTGTTAATGTAATATAAAACACAAAAACTTGACAAAACGGTATCTCAATTTATTAACGGAATTTGCAGTATTTACTCTGTCCAATCATCAAGCTCCCACTAAGTGATGTCATATGCTCTGCTAAACACCGCCACTGTATGGTGACACCGTCAGCGCCACGAATTTGTTTTTTCGAGCTAATTAAAATATTAAAATCCACAGTATACGCGGTACGACCGATGCTCATAGCTACACTATAACGTATTCTATGCAACCAACAGGCAAAACAATGCACTGAAAATGTGTTTCGGGCCCCCCTTAAGGACCGCTCCACTCGCTCCCTGTATACATATTGAAATAAAGTTTCAGTCAGTCAATCAGCCTGCTCGTCTCGCACTCCGAAGGCCCTGGTTCGATCCCCCACCTCGACCAATTTCTACTCTCTGTTTCACATCAAGCGGCACGTGAGCTCCATAAACTTCTATAATGAGAACCCTCTCCACACGTAACGTGCGCATCCGCCTCGCGGGGATCCCTGGACGCGGGCGATGACTACGGGAACCAGAGTCTCCTTCCTTCCTACGCTTGCATACCCCGCCGTTACCGAAGACCCTGCTGATGTTTCCAACAACTTGGCTGTCCTAATGTGCAGACTAGAGCGTGCCAAACAGAGGAGCCGTGCACGACTTAGGGCCGTCACACCACCGTGTTACCTTGATACCTGAGCTGCTCTCAAACGGCATGAGCAGATCTTCATTAATAAGATCATCGTCGATGCCGCCTACACGCCAAACATCATCAGAAAATTGCCTACCAGCCCTCGCTGTAATCAACGGGGTAATACTGACGTTGTAAGTGCCCGTACTGTGGCTGTATGTGTCGTGCTGGCCTGTACCACCTAGTTTGGCATTGTTCAGAGTTCCGCAAGGGACGCGACCACCTCGTCTCCAAGCATGGTTTTCAAACCGATGTTGAGGAATTTCATGCATTGGCCAGAGCCGGAGCGAACGGCATCTGGAAAATATTGGCAAATATGCTAAGTGGCCTCTACAAAGCCGTGTAAAGCGTGGCTAGATCTCCCATACGTCTCCTCATGCATCAATAGACCCCTACTTTTCCGTTCCTTAACAACCCCATTCCCGAATTAATGGCCTTGAGCTTCCCTATCTAAAGAAATAGTTCATCAATTCACTCTACTAGGTTTTATTTATTAATGCTTCTGGGATTTTTCGCTCACGGCCAACGCCGCCGACGACACGGGCTTTTCTGCGACATGGGGCCCTTAACGCTGTCGGGTTAAAATTGCGCAAGCACTGCAAGAACACAGAAACACACTGGCAACGTAAAACTGGACGACTAGAGCGCCAGAAAAGACAAGCAGCCACTGTGCGAGCACTACAAGAGCAGAAAAATTCTCGTAGCACGATACTAGACAACTAGAAAACAAGAAGCAAAACTAGCTGCTAATATTTTTCATGCGTTGCCTAATCAATTTGGCAGCTATGACATTTCCATTCTATTGCGCTTTCTTTAAGAGAAACAATGTTTATTGATGTTTAATTCGTTTAATACGTGATTGCACTTGGAATGCAATATCGTTTTCCGTTTAATCTTGTTTGCACCTGTACCTAGATGGCAGTCTTAACTGAAATGCATCAGCCTACCCCTTAGAGAAATGTTCCATAGACCGTCTACAGACAGTCTATAGACTTCATTTAGCCTTTCTATAGATATTTCTTTGTGTATATTCATAGTCTATAGAGTCTAGTAAAAAGTACGGCCATAAATCTATTGATTGTCGATAGGATTTGTATAGCCTATCGATTGCTCTCCAGAGTTTCTCTATAGGGAGTCCATAGAAGTCTATGGACAGTCTAAATAGTGTCTAAAGAAATTTTTTTAAGGGACGAAGCCTCAAATTGTGCAAAGTGATATCTGCTTTGAAGAGCCCAACACACCTTGTGAGATGGAATTGTTCGTGTACTTTCCCAGCTGCCCCAGGGTTGTAGACACGAAATTCGGCGCGTTCAGCCGGAGAATTCGCATTGTTTGCCGCACTGCACCAAAAAAAGAGCAAATCAGGAAAGGCGTAAGGTCGATGCAGCCAGGCACAAGCCACTGGGCACCACAGGCATCTGAAGTTCATTGAGAACAAACTAAGGCCCCTACGTTTACATTAATAATTCTAATAACATCAGTTGAAATCATTTGTTCGACCACTACAACAATACACTATGAAAGGTGATAATAACGAATACTATGCACTTTCATTTACACACAGCGAAGGCGAACACGCACAAGAATGGAGAGAGGAAAAACTGATGCACTAGAAGAAGATGATTAAATTTTGACTTCATCTGATTTCACCACAACGCACTGTGTGGCATCCCCCTTATTGTCCGTGTTCGTCTTCGCGCTGTGTAAATGAAAGCATGAAATACCAAACTGGACCAGCAACTGGTCTTATCCGAATACAGCATTAGTTTCTCAAACGTAGCTTATTTTCAAACTCATCTATTCAATAGTTTTCTCATGAGAAATATTGGCCTACTTATTCACAACTTCTGGGTAACTTCCAAATGCATTCAGTTCCCCTTTTATCCTTCTAGCCTTTACCTTCTCATGACGAGGATCTGTGGTACACTACTTCCCGTAGTTAGGTGCCTTTGCTTAACTCTTCCAGTACATCGTTGGCTATGATATCTCAAACTGTTTTATTCTTTAACTGATGAATATCGATTTTGTTTTCTTTACTAATTTTTAGTCCCATTGATCTAATTTGAGGTATTTCCCATGCCAGCCAATGATCGGGGGTACCTGGCCGAATTTTTCATGAGCTGCAAAACTAGTAACCTATACTACTAAGCTAGTAAAACAAGTCGCCTAAAACCAATGGCTGTGCTCAGGGGGGGGGGGGGGGGGGAGCATTAATGATTTATATTATGCGACTCCATAGGAGACCGCCGAGCCGTATCCGGGCGTTGTGTCGCTGTCACACTCTGAGACAGCAGTTTCCATAGCCAGAGATCATGGGCCCCCCGTTTATCGCACAAGAGTGGTACTGACTGCGTTCTTATCTGCGTGATATTTCGGACCTGACTGCTAGTAGCAACTTGCGCCAGCCATCGGCAGGGAGTTGAAATATCAGCCATCAAATGCAAGGGCGTCTATGGAAGCAGTTTACACTATGGATGCAATAGCATGGGTGTCTATGAGAGCGGCTTTGCTGACGCTTCGTAACAGGTAATCATTGATAAAGTGTCCCCTTTTGGGGGTAATTTTTACACTCTTGACCCTCCCTGACATCCTAAGCGTCTCATTCATCGGCTGCGAATCCCAGTGCACTGCAACTTTTACTCAAAAACTGTGGCCCTCGCCTCATCATCCTGCGAACCATCTGTCATGTTCACGACAGCTGCTTCAGACCTACGGGTGTAATTTTATCACGCGTCGCACTCAGCAGCCAAATTGCCTTCTTTTTCCGTCAATGTAATTGGAAGGCTGAGATCGATTTTGTTTTTGCTTCAGCTTTCTGATAATCAAACCTCATCGCAAATAAATTCAGGCAATTTAAGTTTGCCATGCAATGGCCAGCAGAGGCCTATACGTACCAAGTTGCTCGGCTCGCACTATGCGAGCGGCAAACGCAGAAACGTTTTGGATGTAATTGGAAGGCTGAGATCGATATTTTTCTTGCTTAAGCTTTCAGATGATCAGACGTCACCGCAAATAAATTCATGCAATTTAAGTTTGCCATGCAATGGCCAGCAAAGGCCTATACGTACCAAGTTGCTCGGTTCGCACAATGCGAGCGGCAAACGCAGAAACGTTTTGGATGTTCGGCTCGTAGAGCTGGACCGTTTCGGCGTAGGAACGTGCCTGCCTCAGATGGCCGCCAAGCTTCATGAAGCTGTCTTCAATCCGTTTCTCGTCGACTCGGTTGATTGAAATCTGCGTAAATGCGTCGGAACACCAGCAAGTTGCATATTTCCATCTCAAAAATATGCACTGGCTTAACTCGGATAACCATGGATTCAGCCAAAAGCAAGGACGCTTGCTAAGCATCTGAGACTCGTCCATAGCAGCTCGCCTACACGATCGCGACAGCCGTTCCATATATATATCCACACGACCACGTGGCTATAGCGTTAATGAGTTCATACCCATATAGGTGGAATTTGTAATTCTCATCTTAACGTTCATACGTCCCTGGCAGTCCCAGTACCACTTTTTGAGCAATGGTACCGCGGTTAAGGAAATACGCCACTGCCCTGCAATGGCAGTTGCTGCCACAGGTGTTTCTTGTACGGCACAAGTTGCTCTTCTGGAGCAACAAAATAAGGTCCAGACTGGTGATCGAACGTGGGATTATCGGCTATCCGATACAACCAGCCTACCAAGTCACGCATCTGTGGAATATCGGTGAAATGTTTAGGGGAATCTCCCAAGAAGGAGTGAATTTGTAATAAGGAAGTAATTACTCATTGGCATCCACCGGAACGCAGTCCCGGACCAGGACGAATTTTTCTTCAAATACGAAGTTTCTTAGAAATATGTATAGCTTTTCTTTGTAGCCGTATGGCTGCGTTCGGGTGGATGCCAATGAGTATTTCTCGCTTATTACAAACTCACTCCAACTTGGGGTATTTCCTTAAACGTTTGACTGCACTGTTCCCACTTCGAATTATTGATCAATTCGCTCTCGCCTTACCATAAGCTTGCCGTCCCGGTTAGCTCAGTTCGTAGAGCCACTGCTCCGCTTGCGGTGGTCCCGGGTTCGAACCCCGGACCGGGATGAATGTTTCTGTAACTACGAAGCTTCTCAAAAAGCTGCATAGCTGTCGTATGTAGCAGTTTGGCTGCTTTCGGGTGGATGCCAATGAGTAATTAGTCTTTTATTAGCACGATATTGCAAAATATGGCTATGAACAAACTGAACAAACTGAAGAGACTAGCCAGCATTTAGAAAAATGGTTGGTAAACTGTCTACAGACTCCTTATATACCTTTCTTTTTATAGATATATTTTGCCTATTCATAGACTAAAGACAGTTTATAGACAAAGAACTGAAAGCGTATGGCCATGAATCTACGGTTTGTCTATAGGAATTGTCATGCCTATAGACTGTTCTCTAGGGTTTGTCTATAGAGAGTCTATAGCCCATACACAGTATCTTTTTGTAAGCGTGGATTTCAGATGCGTACCATAATATTGCTTTTAAATCTGTCCAGCGCTCGCACTGAGCATTCAAGAATGGCATAGAACAACTAATGGGCTGCGTATTTGGCGATAAATAGCAGAAAGCTACCAGCGTCAAGAGGAGGAATCTGCGGATATATTGAATTTTATGGTGTAATCTTCATTAACTGCGTTCAGTAACATAAAAAACTCTGCTCTATCGCGGGTAAGGCAGATGCAAAAACGATAAAGTAGATAACGTTAAGAGAAGTTTATGGCGAACAAACACAGACGGCAACTGTGCTGCAAGACTACGACGTAAGTGCTTTAGCGGGTCCTGCCAAAGCCGTGCTGAAAACGCTATGTGGTCAGCGAAGGCATGAAAGACGTCGTGAATAATGAATCTGCTAGTAACAAGACCCGCCGCGGTGGCTCAGTGGTTAGGGCGCTCGACTACTGATCCGGAGTTCCCGGGTTCGAACCCGACCACGGCGGTTGCCTTTTTTTGGAGGAAAAACGCTAAGGGGCCCGTGTGCTGTGCGATGTCGGTGCACGTTAAAGATCCCCAGGTGGTCGAAATTAATACGGAGGCCTCCACTACTGCACCTCCTCTTCCTTTCTTCTTTCACTCCCTCTATCCCTTCCCTTACGGCGCGGTTCGGGTGTCCAACGATATGAGACAGATACTGCACCATTTCCTTTCCCCAAAAACCATTATTATTATTAGTAACAAGAGAGTATATCTCCTAGTAACAAGAGCACAATGCAACCTTAAACTTTGAAAGTTGTGCATCTATCATTTCCTTTATGCCCTCTCTTGTGCTTTCGCAAATCAGGCGCACACATAATGCACAACAGTATCTTCATCTTCAAAACAGCAAGTCGGTGAAACTCATGTCTGGCTATGTCTTTGCTGAAAGTCCGTTTGAGTAAGGTCAAGTAGGGCGATAAATGTTTACCTTTAATTTATCAGGAAAGACGTGCGATGTGACGTCCAATTTCAATAAGAGTAGGGACATCGCGCCTAAGTGACCATCGTCCACACTTTTATCATCGCGTTCATTCGCCTGTCGGATCTTTCATCGAGAGTAAGCGAGGCCGGTGGAGTTCCGGACACGGCGGCGTCTTCCCACTACCACGCGAGAACACATGCCGATCGTCGGAATGAAAGCCTGGGTGAAGGGTGGCAGGCCGCCAATAGATGGGCATCAAGAAACTGATAAGCCAAGCGATGCGCGTACAGTAGGTTGGAAGCAAGCCAGGCACCCCGCACACCTCAAGGGCTTATCACGGGAGATAGTTTCTATAGATGACCTGGACTTACCAAGAGCCACGCACTAAGTTCGCATTACGTCGCCTTCCCGTTTTTTCAACTTATGCCTCATGGCGCGCTTTTCGAATAAACAAAAGTATTCAAGTTCGCTCAATGTGAAAGGCAACACGCGAGATCTAAACCGCCACGCTTCGCGAATGCGCAGATGCTCATTCTCAGTAACCTTGGCCGGATACCGATTATTTCCTCCGGCTTTTGGTGGCAGACCTTACACAAATAGTCTACGGACAGTCTAACTTTCTTACAGACTCTATGGCCTTCTAACAGATACTTCTTTGTCTATTCAGAGTCTAAAGACTGTGCATAGACCATATCTACTAAAAGTGTATTGCCATAAATCTATAGATTGTCCGCACACTGTCTAAAAGATTTGTATTGTCTATAGACTGTTCTCTAGGGCTTGTCTATATTGAGTCGATAGATTTTATAGATAGAAGTTTAAGGGCAGGTGTACACAGCCTAAAGAAATTTTTGCAGGGTAGCGCTTCGAGAAGTGTGGCAGCCACGAGTTCGCGTGTTACCTTTCGTATTCAACAATCCTGTACAAGGAGCACAAAGTTGGCTGCAGCCAGCACGATCACATTGCCACTGCGTGCGCATGAAGCAGCAGTAATTGCATGCAGGAACGGCATCCCGCAGGCTTGGCGCCCATGCAGTCCACCTAGACTTACTAATTTCCAAAGAGAAAATAGTCGAATCAGCCATTGTTCCGACATAGTTGTTCACTAACCCGGTCGTGTCTTCCCCCCCCCCCCACTCCGCCCCACTACTGATTTTTCTTTTACTTTCAAAACAGGCTTCACTGAACGCAGAAAACTCTCAGAGGATCAACCGCCCACCTGTTCTTTCTCAATAGAGTTACGAAGCTTCGAATAACCATGCGGGCATGAAAAAGTACGCGAGTTTCTGAACGTTAGCACAAAAATGCGCCATCTAAGGCCGTGGCCTTACACAATAAACTGCGCATTTCGCAGCTCCGCTCTGTTTTGAGCTTACTGTCGACTGAAGGTTTCTCTACTAATTATTTAGTGGCCGCTACAGAGCTGATATAACTATTATCATATATTTCTCTTCTGGACACGCTGCTCCTCGAGGGCATAATCTAACTACCTTGTTTTTTTCTCGCGTAACAACTTTTCATTCTTCCCCAGCACAATGCTGCCAGAAACAATGACGTATTTGCACTAACGTTAACAATAATTTTATCGAGTTTAAAATAACGCTATCTATAGATTATTTGCTAGTTTGCTTCTATGCTGTAACCGCAATTGTGGTGATTTAACTTTTTATTTATTTGTTGTTGTTGAGCACAGCTGTGACTTTTTTTATTGTGCTTTCTATTGTATAATCAGTGCTTAGTGAATTTTTTTCTTTACAAGCGATTGTTCTAAATCATGCTTGTATCACCCTGTTAAAATCGCCGTGCGGTGATTGCAGTATCTACAAATAAATAAATATTTATAAATAAATAAATAAATAAATAAATAAATAAACAAGTCTCCAGTTTTTATCTGAGTATTGTGCGTAGCGTCACAGTCGGCTAATTTTCAGGCTGAGGACAAATTCCAAGGTCCTAGTTCCTGGCATAAAACTACAAGGGAGTTCCAGAAGTGGCAGACTTAAACAAATGCGTTGAAAGTTCTCAATGTGTCATACTTCCAAAAACGGTTGCCGGGACGGGCCTCCCAACCAACCGACTAGAAATGTCACGAAGGTTGGCAGAGCGTAGACCAAGGAGAGCTCCGTCATCTTGTCCCAGACGTTGAAATTCGTGTCAGTGCGCATAGTTGAGAAGTCGAGGTTGAGCCCCCGCAAAAATGACTTCAGCGATGCTACCTGCATGCGAGAGGAAAAAAAAACGGCAGTAGCCCTTTAACTTGGCTAACCCTGGAATTCAGGGAAAAGCAGGCATGCTTGCTAAACATTAAGGCTCGTCCATGGCAGCTCCGCTACATGCTCGCGACATCCGTTCTTTATATAAACACGACCACGTGGCTATGACGTGTATCACACTGTATTATGACACCCCCACCGGATGTAATCACGTGGCTTCACATCACCCCATCGGATGTTTTTAAGGTCAAATATCAATTCAAAGGTCACCCAATGTCAAAGATCAGAGGTCAACTCAAGGACAGAGGTCAATGGTCATCTAAAGGTAATGGGTCAAAGTCAGGGGTGAGTGCTTCAACACCATAACTGTACCACATATGGTTATACATGCCTAACGTGGTTGGGCTGAAGGTCGTGAAAGGTCATTTTCCGGCCTTCGCGACATCTGCTTTACATAGCGCAGTGAAGCTTTTGTCTTTAAAAAATAAACTAAAATGACGGTTACCAAGGTGTAATAGGACATTAAGGGACAGCTGTTAAAGTAATTATATTTCACAACATATTGACGCCCACAATACGAGAGCGAATTCATATCACTATAGCTGTATGGAGGTAATATTCGTTTTCAACATCTACTCGTTCCTTGACCAGCGCTTCTGCCCAGTTCACCGCTCCATGCACGCGGCACCACCGTCGCTGACCCCCCCCCCCCCTTCTCGAGCGGCGAGTTCCGCAGCAGCCATCGCAGATGGAGCGTACTATAGTCGGGTACAATTCAAGAACCAAGCGGTTTTTAACCGTCGAAGGACCCCTTTCCAGTCAGTGGCGTCGACCGGTTTGCATAAGCCTCCTAGCGTGGCATTGCACTGGATCTAGAAATTGAATGGAAGGGTTTTTTTTTTTGTCATTCCGTGCACTCACCATATCCGTATGCTTCTGCGTTTACTCCCCCTTAACTCCTCCCACTTGCCTCCGGGTGGTTCCCGTAGTAAACACCTTCCGGTTGCACACTCCTACGATCTTGTCAAAGCTTCATACTGGTTCCCATGGCAACCACCAGCTGGCTATGCGGACTACCAGAACTACACCAACCCATAACTCCCATACATCAACCCATAAAAACGAGTGAGGGAAGCCCCTCCCCGTTTCCGGGGAAGAGGAACGAGAGGGAATTAGGGCTTTACCGTTTTACCTTTCACGTTTCACCTCAATCGAAATGAGACCGTCGCTGTAGGGTTCGATCCCGGGTGCTCCGGCTCAGTAGAAGAAGGATGTAACAGCCGTATAGGATTTAAATTCCAAACCGCGAGGATTTTTTTCAGCCGTCTTAAAAATAAACCACGCAGTCGTGAAGTGCCTGTACACGCGCCCAGCAGTACACGCCATTGGAAGGCGCCAATATCACGTGACCGAAGGAGCGGTGAGCCGAAGTAACAATAATAATTGGTTTTGGGGGAAAGGCGCAGTATCTGTCTCATATATCGTTGGACAGCTGAACCGCGCCGTAAGGGAATGGATAACGGAGGGAGTGAAAGAGGAAAGGAAGAAAGAAGTGCCCTAGTTGAGGGCTCCGGAATAATTTCGACCACCTGGGGATCTTTAACGTGCACTGACATCGCACAGTACATGGGCGCCTTAGCGTTTTTCCTCCATAAAAACGTAGCCGCCGCGGTCGGGTTCGAACCCGGGAACTCCGGATCAGTAGTCGCGAGCCGAAAAAGCGGCGAGAGATTTACTGCAGTTTCGAAGTTTAGTGTCTAAAGTTATTAGTAAGATTTTCCCGCAAGAACTCCAGTTGCAATCGGTTCCATTTCGGTTATATGGTGTGCATGAGTCACCACCTTCTAGAATGTTGGAGTACCGTACATTGGAGTGTCGTGTGGGCTTCTACTAATTCGATCCATTATTCCGTCCTAGTCCACCCGATAATCCCCACTAGCCCACTTTAATTCAGTTTCTGCAATGGGCAAACTTTCAAGGGTCCTTTGGAGTTTTGGGGGAGAGCCAACTTCTAATTTTTGGGGGTCCACCTGCAAGGTTGGGCAGGTTGCTTTCACCGAAGAGATTTTAAACAAGTGTACGATATGGCTTTTAAATTCAAAACTGATTATTTGTGGATCTGCTGAACTGCATGTTGCACTCAACTCATTGGTGAGTACGCAGCTGGTGTGCACATAGGCAGCATTACCGTGCTAAACAAGCTAGCGAGTTTCAGCATGCGACAGGATCGGCGGTCGTGATGACTGGGCAGTTGGCAGTGATGCTTGTTTGCGTTGAGTTCTGTTCTCCTAATGTCTTTTGCATTCTTGTTAACCTATATATATTGATATATTCTCGTTCACCATGTTTATTTGTCATTGTACTGCCGCATTGCTTTATTGCACCTGCCCGCCGCGGAGCCTCAAGTGGTTAGCGTGTTCGGCTTCAGAGCCCGAAGACGCCGGTTGGATTCCGACAGCGGTGGTTGTGCATCGATGGAGACGTGTGCTGTGCGATGTCAGTGCACGTTAAAGATCCCCAGGTGGTCGAAATTATTCCGGAGCCCTCCACTACGGCGTCCCTCATTGCACATGTAGAGACGTTAAATCCCAACTACCACTACCCTCTTACACTGCACCCGCCACTGGACTTTGTCGCTTAGTATAAATAATAGCCCCACTGCCGAATGTACGCTGACCATCATTGGTCTTAAGTCTTAGTTCTCCTTCGGCGTATCTGTGCCTAATCCCAGTACTGCAGAAAGTACAATGATATTATCGCAACAGAAAATCAAGTGCTCCGTTTTTCAGCACAATCAAGGCTGCGAGCACATCGTAGGAGAGATGATGTTAACACTACCAAAACACACATTACACAAATGTGTGGGGCAATAGGGCACTAAGCATCGCGTATTCCAAATTTTACGAAGCGAAAGTTCAAAGCTACGAATAGTGCTACAGTCGCCTTAAAGAACGTTGTAATAACTAAGAGTTGTCAAAGAAATTTTAAATTCACCTAAACAAGATTTTGTGATATCGTTTCGTCTAATGTCGCGCCAGGTCTTGTTCGTAATTTATGCTTTCGAAACGTTTGCGTCAAACTGTGCTAAGACGCGACCATACAGCAATAAAAAAAATTGGCTATACTAAACACAACGTGAGCAGACACAGCAAGTGCACAGTTTTTGCCGCAAGGCTTAGATATTTTAGTAAGCTGGGGAGAACTAAAAGCATCATAGCTGCACCATGGTCAGGTAATAAGCAAACAGCCTGACCACAGAGGTCTAATAATCAGTCCGACATCTCGAGGGTCATCAGCAGCTCTAAAAAATTTGGGGACCATAACCATACTCTTAGCGAAAATTCGGTACACTTTATGTAGCCTGTTATGATGTTTAGAGTCTAAAATTATTAGTAATATTTTTCCGCAAGAACTCCAGGAGCAATCGGTTCCATTTTGGTTATATGGCATGCATGAGTCACGACCTTCCAGAAGGTTCGAGTATCGTCCATTGGAGTGTCGTGTAGGCCTCTACTAATTCGATCCACTATTCCGCCCTAGTCCACCCGATAATCCCGACTAGCCCACTTTAATTCTTTTTCTGCAATGGGCAAACTTTCAAGGGTCCTTTGGAGTTTTGGAGGAGAGCCAACTTAGAATTTTTGGGGGTCCACCTGCAAGGGTGGGTAGGTTGCTCACAATCCTTTGGTCAGGTTTCCACCAGCCATTGTGGCAAGTTTTGATGTTTTGATGACGTCAAAAATTCAGTTGAGTCGTCTCGACCATTCAGGATGACAAATGAGGGCGGTTTTTACGATTTGTCGATCAATCACGGAATTTCGTGACGGAGAGAGCGGAACTTCATGACGGCAATCTAAAAGCCTTCGCATTAAAACTGCAGTATTGTTCAAATCTTTATCTCCGCTTGGGTTCCCACTGTTCCCACTACACTATTCCCCCTGCGAGTAACTGATCAGTTCGCTCTTGGCCTATTATATGCTAGCCGTACCGGTGAGCTCAGTTGGTAGAGCGACTGCTCAGGTGAAGCGGTGGACCTTGGTTAGAGCCCTGGACCAGGACGAATTGTCTGTGACTCTACGAAGTTCCAGTGGAAGCTGCTTAGCTTTCCTCTGTAGTCGTGCGGCTGTGCTTGAGTGGATGCCAGTGAGTATTTTGCTCCCGTATTATAAAGCGGGAGTACGCTTAGCTCAGCGCATTAAGGTTGTTGAGAATGTAGCGCTCGTTCTAACCTCGGAATTGCTGTCGCTGGATCCGAGGCGGACACAGGCCTGGTACATGGCAGCCGCTTTCTCCGTCGCACTCTGTCCCGTGGCACGGATTCCAGTGGTGTTGAGGAGCATTTCTTGGATGCCTCTGCGCGTGTGCTCTTGGAGCTGATAGAGGGACACCAGTAAAGAGGGAAACATCAGCGACGCCATTTCAGACTTGGAGAGGAGAACATTTGCCTTAATTACACAGAATTCGAATTAAAGGCAAGCTTTTCAATTAGTTTCTTGCCGACCGGACTAATGTACCACTTTGGATCAACACGAGGTTTGATTTTGGCGAATTTGAATTCAGAAGAATACAGAGACACTCTTATTTTATGCTATAAGGCCGTAGTTGCGCTATACCTTCTTAAATATTCATCTCCACCCCGTTGACACCAATTCTCTAGCTTTCGAGCTAAGTGACTAGAATATACCTGCCTCCTAGCTGCTATGTTTAGAACACTGGAAAGCGTTGTATTTAACTCATCGGCAACTTGGGGGGGGGGGGGGGGGTACTGCTGCACTAGGACAACGACGAACATTGGCTGAATTTATTTCGCATACCCCCAAGCGCGGAAACATGAGAGAGAGGAATGAGCTAAAGAGATCGAAATGCGACATAAAAATGGCAAGATAAACAGAACCGAAAATGCAAAATAAGAATAGGCAGCGTGATAATCTAAGTCCAATAAAAATATATTGAAAAAATTGGCAGTGGCTTAGCTTGGCTAACACTGGAATTCAGCGAAAAGCAAGGGCGCTTCCCAAGCATATCAGGCACGTCAATGGTAGCCTCGCTACATGCTCGCGACAGCTGTTCTATATACACCCACACGACCACTTGGCCATGAAGTCGTACCACATGGTATTACGACACCCCTACCAGGCAGTAATCAAGTGGCTTCACATCACCCCATCCTATGTTCTTAGGTCAAAGGTGAAACCAAAGGTCACAGAATGTCAAAGATCAAAGTTCAGAGGACAACTCAAGGTCTGAGATCAAAAGTGTGAAATTCATAGGTCAAGGTCAGTTGTCACGGATTTGACACCATAACTGTACCACATATGGTCATACGCAGCTAACGTGAACGCCAACCAACTTGCCTAGTATAGCCGCTTCTAACGGCTAATGTGCTTGGGCTGAAGGTCGTTCAAGATCATTCTCCGGCCTACGCGACGACTGTTTTACCTAGCGTAGGGAAGCTTTCGCATCAAAAAAAGGGGTGTCAAGATGCAATAACAATACTGACCGGAGAGCATCGGCGGCGGAGCGCGCGTCTCTCTAAATATAAAGAGCCGAGCGTAAACTCGCCTTGGAAGACGCACTACGGCCTCCTTCGAATCTGCTGCAAACGAACTTGTAGAAATTGTCGCACGGTTGGTAGGCCCAGTCGAGCGACTCGTTGATGAACTGTGCGGCCAGCCGGAAGGCGTCCGCCGATGGCGTTCCGCCTCCGCGGCTGGTCGTCGCCGTTGTTCTGGTGGTCGCCGTTGTTCTGGTGGTCGCCGTTGTTGTGGCGGTAGGTGCGGCAGTCCAGTCTGGTACTCGGGGCCCCGTGTACTTTGTCCATCTCCGCGTACTCCGGGTGGGCCAGGAGCGTGGGTTCCACCAGGTGTAAAACGTCCTTGTCGTCCTGGTATATCGCCGGCTCCACCGAGTGAACGCTGCAGTCGTGTTGGCTGAGCACGTGAAGGAAGAAACTATTGAAGCGAAAGATTCACTACGCTAGGTTTTCAACAGGGCAGCGTAGTGCTGTCACGTGTCAGGCGGCAACTTCCCCTTCGGACTGTGAGCAAGCAACCTCCCTACCATGGCAGCTGGAGATTAAATGGATGCTCGGCCGAGAGAAACGTGACCTTTTAACTGCATCGGCTGATTCAGCCATGTGAGCTCGAAGCGTCCCGTCTAACCAGCGACGCTTTTTCGCTTTGGACAAAGTGCGCACGCTTTAAAAACTGTCCCACTTTTCACGAGCTAACCTGGACAGGGAAAACGAGGTTCTGGTTAAGCTGCATGTACAAAACAAGCCAAAAATTATTTAAACGATGTGAATCATATGGGAATGCCATTTAATGAATGCTTTGGTGGCGGTTGTGTAATAGTTAAGTAATAATTTCTAGATATGTTATAATTTTCTTGAAGGGCACTGTGTAGGCCACTCTGCACGTAAGAACAAAATAAAGCTGAACACGCTGAGTCCTAATTAGCCTACAATGGACTAAAAATAGAGTAAACTGTCCTGTAGCGCACTCCCTTTCCCTTTTAGGGGCCCAAGCCTTGCGGGGACTGGGGCGCCATGTGACTGACAGTCTCTAATAGGTCGAACAGCAGCCTCGGACAGCAGCTCCTTTGGTTGATCACCTACCATGTGGACTTGTATCCCTTTCAACGCTGCCACACCTCCACGCTCATCACGCTTGTGCTTCCAACTGAAACTAGCCGGCACACGTTCACGCACCTTTTCACACTGTTGCCTATCGGTGCACGTTTGGCTGGAAATTTCAACGGCGTCTTTTACTGCTTTTCTAGAGTCGCCAGGTTGTTTTGAAATTGGAGGGGGGGGGGGGGGGGGGGGGTTCAATGAAAACAGGGAACGCTTTTATGTCCGCACACCGTCGGAAAACTTCGTTTTTCGACGGCGGGGCTCATTATCCAGCGCCCCCTGGTTAGCTATACCAGAGCTGCTCCGTCACGGGCGTTCGTTGCACCTGAGATACAGTGGCACTGCTCCAATACAGGTTTTCGTGTTAGCACCACTGATTCGTAATAAGTGTGCGTTCGTTATAACTGCTAGGTTTTAAAATGGGCTCGGCGGTATTATGAAGTATGAAAATAATAAAGGCGTTTCCCAAGCTTGAAATATTTCAAGGTGGAGGTGAAGCCACCTGCTTCTTTCCTTGCTACTGGACGCATAGTTTCCCTCGGCAGCGCCATGTCACCGGGGCTGGGAACCAACAAGACTTTCTTAGTTGCGCCCCTGTCACCGCAACGGCATTCCGACGCGTAACAAATGAACCTAAAGCTACCTTAATGCACGCACAAAAGCACAGTAAATATCAAATTTCAACGTGAAATTAACAGCAGCAAGGAAGCGTTCTTGATCGCGATATACAAAAATGGTCTATAGACTTTTTATAGACTATTGACTTCCTATAGATATTTCTTTGTCATCGAAGTCTATAGCCTGTCTATCGGCAAAAGTCTAGTAAATGTGTATGCCCATAAACCTATAGGTCGTCTATACACTGTCTTTATGATATTGCCGCATGCAAGAAGACGCCAAAGATGAAGACTTGGTCTACGAGCGCGAGGCAAGAAGAAGAAGCTGAAGTGCGCGGGGACTTTTTCTGGTTAACCAGTAAACCGTTTTACCTTCAGCTCTCCTCGGGGTTCTACCGAGTCCTGACACTCGTGAAGGTGCGGGGAACACGTCGTTTTTGGTCACTTTATTGAGCTTGCGGTAGTCAATGCAAAATCATAAGCTGCCGTCCTTTTTTTTTAACAAGTACCACGGGGGAAGCCCAGGGACTCTTTGACGTCTGGATAACGTCGTCTCGAAGCATTTCGGCCACGTGACGCTGAATAGCCTCGCGCTCTTTCGGAGCCACACGGTAAGGATTTTGTCGAATCGGGCGAATCGTGTCATCCGTGATAATGCGATGTTTGGTCAAAGGTGTTTGGTAGATGAACAGATGTGTAGATGAGTAGTTGGTAGATGAGTAGATGGACAGTCATCTACTCGTCGTCCCAGCAGCTCTTCGCACGGAAATCTTGCAAGCGTGTCACAACGAGCCAACCGCCGGCCACCTAGGCTACACCCGCACGTTGGCTAGAGTACAGCGCGGATACTACTGGCCGAAACTACCGGCGACAGTGAAGCACTATGTACGGACGTGCGTAGACTGCCAACGTCGTAAATCACCCCCTGAAAAACCAGCCGGTCTACTCCACCCTCTTCAAGTGCCAAAGACACCTTTCAAGCAAATTGGCATGGACCTCCTGGGACCATTTCCGACGTCTACTGCCGGGAATAAATGGATAATTGTCGCCACCGATTATCTAACTCGCTACGCGGAGACAAAGGCTCTGCCCAGGGGTACCGCCGCCGAAGCAGCTCGGTTCTTCGTTGAGAACATTGTCCTCAGGCATGGCGCTCCGGCACTCATTATAACTGACCGAGGAACTGCCTTTACGGCCGAGCTTTTGGAAACCGTTCTCCGCCTCAGCGGTACCAGTCATCGTAAAGCGACAGCCTATCACCCCCAAACCAATGGATTGACGGAACGCCTCAATAAGACAATCGCCGACATGCTCTGTATGTACGTGGACGTAGACCACAAGAATTGGGACGAAATTCTTCCCTACGTCACGTTCGCCTACAATACGGCACAACAAGACACCACTCGCATGACGCCTTTCAGCCTTCTTCATGGCCGACCAGTGACAACTATGCTAGATGCCATGCTGCTCCCGAATTCCGACGGCGACGATGTCGATCAGGACGCCGAGGAATTCGCACAGCGCGCAGAGGAAGCTCGCCAACTAGCGCGTGTGCGCATCAGAACTCAGCAGGAGGCTGACGCACGACGCTACAATCTTCGCCACAGACATGTCATGTATGAACCTGGTGACAAAGTGTGGGTCTGGACGCCTATTCGCCGTCGTGGACTCTCCGAAAAATTATTACGGCGGTACTTCGGGCCCTATGTTGTGCTGCGACGTTTAACCGACGTCACGTATGAGGTGGTGCCGGACGGGTTATCGACATCCAAGCGACGCCAGCAACAAGTCGACGTCGGCCATGTTGTACGTATGAAGCCGTACTACTCGGACCGATCTTGACCTCCTACTTCCTTTTGTTACCATCGAGTCGATGCTTCCTGAGGAGAGGGGCAAATGCCGCATGCAAGAAGACGCCAAAGATGAAGACTTGGTCTACGAGCGCGAGGCAAGAAGAAGAAGCTGAAGTGCGCAGGGACTTTTTCTGGTTAACCAGTAAACCGTTTTACCTTCAGCTCTCCTCGGGGCTCTACCGAGTCCTAACAATATATATTCTCTGTAGACTGTACTCAAGGGTTGTGTATAGACAGTCTATAGACTTTACAGATGGAAGTCTAAGGAGAGTCTATAGACAGTGTAAAGAAAATTTTGTACGGGTAGGACGATGCACTTCTGAGGTCGATAGCTCCAAAGCGCCGCAGCGCGGCACACGCGAGCAACATACGAAACTCTATAATAGCGTTACGGAGAACTTCCGTGACCAAGAAACAGTTAAGGACTCTGATGCAACTCACGCCGCGTATAACGGGGAGGACGGGTTCGCCACGAAGGTGTGGTGCGGCTGAAATCGCGGGATTCTCTGCCAAAACTGTCGCTGGTGCCGGCACCACTCCTGTCTTCCGAATCCTTCCGCTCAGCATCTCCGTAGTCGTCGTAGTTGCCGTCACCTGCGAAGCAACTGGCTGTTATTGGACATTGTCTGCTTCGCTAACCCATTACGAGTTCGCTTTCTGAAAGAGTAACTTTAAAGCGAAAGCTGTTAGGCGCCCGTCTCTGGCTTGCGCGTAACCGTCAGCTAACCGGTGGGTGCGTTAATGACGCCACCGGCCGGGTGGATGTCATTACAGATCCCACCTTATATCACGGTAAACCTCTGTCGCATAATCCTACGGGGGACTGTTTCGAACAACCGCCTGCCAGTGCATGGGTGCATCACGTGACCAATACGGCAGTGGTCACGGCGCTACATGCACGCTTCTCAGATTTTTCGCTCATGGCCGACGCCGACGACACCGGCTTTTCTGCGACACGGGGCACTAAACGCTGTCGCGTTAAAATGGCAGTCTGTCAGGTTGGACTGAACTACAACCTGAAGCCGAAACAGGGCTCCTTGTAATACCGTTGATGAAAATACTTAAGCTTAGCAATTTTTCTGCAGTCAACATCAGTCTTGAACGAAGTTGTTAGAGTAAAAGTCTAACTGACAATTTATGAATATGCGTCTACGAGATATGGCTTGTTTCTATCCTTGATTAAGCTTGCTGATCCCAGAGTTTGTTGTGCCATTAATTTATGTACTTTTAGCTCACACTATATGGCGCGACTTATAGTTTTCGCTTTGGGAAAAATTTCTACTAGGGTGCTCAACAGAGATCCTCATGATCACTCCGGCTGAAGTTGAAAATTGTATTGCTTAAAGGGCCACAGGAAGGGGTGTTTGAGCTTGGCGTTAAAATTTTTGCACTATGTACAGTACAGTCCACCAAGCGTCCATGCCGCGTACGAAGCCTCAAAAGCGAGCGGGAAATTTACAATACATTTTTAAAAACTCCTGCTTCCGCACCTCGCTGCGACGCGCGGTGCCCGGCTTTCGCACGAAAACCTGCCAGACGACGTCACGTCTTGCACATGACGTCAGGAGCCAGGGGTTATCATTGGTTCACATCGCCAAATTCTTGCAGACGTCACGCGCTACCGCGGCCGAGGCCACTCCGCGCGCACCGCAGCCGGCGGATGTAGGGAAGGGGCCGATTGAGTGGGGCCGGCGGAGGAGCGCCGCCGTTTCGGCGTGCGAGAGAAGAGGGAAAGGCGCGAAAGTTTAAATTTCGACTGCATATAACTCAGCTTCCACAAAACGCATTAAAATAATTATTGTTGGGGGATAATTATGAACCACCGTCTTTTAATATCCTAGACATATCACACCGTTATTGAGACCCCCTTTCCGTGTCCCTTTAAATATCTATTTAGATTAAAGTTTTCTTTTTATTAATATATTAGTTATATATACACGGGAACAGTAGTGGTGCATTCTTCTCTTACCCAATCATTGAAGTTGACTGGTCATGATTATTTTCGCGGCCAACTGTCCTGACCGATAATACACGACTGAAAAGCAGATTTCTTCCTGTCACCAGTGCTGCGGTACCGCGGCTACACAGCCGTTTTACTGGTGGCGTTAAAATTTACGTCCCATGAATGGATCGTGCAGTTAACCGACCACGGTTTATATCACCTTTTCTTACAGCAAATCTCATCGTATCTCAACATCAGGGGATAATTTTTTTTATGTGAACAGGCTGCCACGACCGCACATAAAGCGGGTGGGCGAAAGGAGCGGCGACAGAGCGGCTGAGCTGCGGTCGACAGCTCTCGTCGGCTGCTAAGAAAACCGGGAGTGACGAGAACCCGCGCCTCCGCTACTCTCCTCTGTGTGAGGGACATTTAGAATACGGTGACGCCATCGGTTGGAGGATAGGGTAATAGTGGGGGTTCAGTGCACGAGTGTAGGACCACAGCTGGAGGGAAAGATGTTATTGTCCTGCGTCTATGCGCTGGCCCCCCGCAATTCAACTACTATTCTAGTGAAAAGCTTCACTACGCTAGGTAAACCAGTCGTCGCGTAGGCCAGACAATGACACTGGACGACATTCAGCCCAACCACGTTAGCAGTACATGACCATATGCGGTACAGCTATGGTGTCGAACCCTTGACCACTGAACTTTACGTAGACCGGCTGCCGAGAGCGTGTAGCAAAGCTGCCATGGACGAGCCTCAGGGGCTTACCAAGCGTGTTTATTTTGACGCTGAATTCCAAGATTTGCCAAGTTGAGCCACTGCCAGTTCTTTACCGCTTTATTACCCGATAGCATCGCCATATCGTAAACGCCGCTAACAAGTCTCCTAATAGCGCGAGAACCAGTAACGACCGCGTGGCTACTTTTGACAGGACGCTGTAAAGCAGTTCAGTGACTAAGTGCTTGTTCTGAGTCCCGGAGGCCACAATATTGCCCTATATATACTTAAACCTGGCCACATTCCTGGTTTTTACCCAGAACGGTGCGTTCTGCTTCCATATCTCACTGTGAAATTTGCAATTGAGAAAATGCCGAGGAATATGTAAAGGTTTAAGCCTGGTCCCCACTAAGTCAAGCGCTCACATCACTCTGTTGCGCGAGATGCTTGAGGGGTGCTCTCTAGGCGACGCTCCTGTAGTTACTCTATAGGACTCATGTCGACGCCCTTACCAGCGCGGGACATTTCGAGGACGATGAAGGTGGTCAGGCCGACAACTCCAACGGCGAGGAGGCAGAAGGCGATGCCCATGAGCGCCATCTTGAGGTCGTGGTCTCTGCAAGGATTTGTTTCGGATCACGCTGAAGCCGATCACCTCACGGCTTAGTGCGGAATGGCATAGCTCAGATACGCATCAGACATGTATCAAATAATTTATTGTTAGAAAGGTTTTTAGGGCCAGCGGTATGATCATTAGCGAGAGAATAAAGCGATTTGGATGTTCATGCTAATTAAACTGAAATGTGACCATAACATTTGAATCCATTTGCGTCAAGGCGGAAGAGAAACTATTACATCTCCGTAGAAAGTTACATAAACCTCATGCAGATGATAACACACATCCTTACAGATCACTTGTCCGGCAAACAATAGAATAAACAGATATAATCTGCAGACACAATCGGAAGCATAACTAAGATAGAGCGTGTTCAGAAATTAGCACTTCGGTTCGCATTCACACCTTATTCGCGTCAGGTGAAGGTTATACTGAATTACAAAAAAGGTGCCAACCTTCTAGCTCGCACGAGGTGAAGGATTTAAAAGCGATAATTCCCGCACATTCGAGTGTGGATATGGTTTGTGAGAGTTTAACGTCCCAGAGCGACTCAGGCTATGAAGTACGCCGTGGTGAAGGGCTCTAGTAGTTACGACATTCTGGGGTTCTTTAACGTACACTGGATATATCTAAATATAATTTATAGCGAATATTCGGGCCATCCCCTTCAAAATTCTGTGAAAAAGTTATTATAACTATTGTAAGCACTCCTGCTCAGGCCCGAGAACGGACAACAGTACGTGTGAATAGAAAAAAAGTCAGTATGCAGATATATCTATTTAGGTTCAGCATATTTAAATGTCGAGGCTTTTAGAAACAATACATGTGGTCATGTCCATAGCTCAGTGGTGCCGGGGACCACCGGGCGAGGCGCTCCGCGTGCGGGGGTGCCTCCAGGGAGCTCTGACCTCAATCGACGCCAGGTTGCGCGGTCTTAGTCTTTCGCTGAGCGCCGACAAATCGATGGCCATGGCATGCGTTTCGCGCTCGCGCGCGCACCTTGCGCCTCTGTCACTGCCCGGGAATCAGCTTCCTTAGCTTATATCGGTGCGGTACCTCGGCCTGGACATCGACTGGCGCCTTTCCTTCCGCCCTGTAGCGACCAAGGCCTCCCTGCAGATGAAGAGGATCACCGCCGCCGTACACAAGCTAACCGCTCGAGGCCAGGGCATCTACCACGAAGCCGCGCTGCTGCTATACAATGCCGCAGCTTTGGGGGCGGTGCTCTATGCCCTGCCGCTCGTCACAGTGCACAAGCCGTGCTGGAAGAAACTCGAGCTCCAGCACCGCAAGTCCCAGCGCGTGCGCCTAGGCCTGCCCAAAAACTCGCTGTGCACCGCAACGTTGGCCGAGGCAGAAGCCTGGCCACTTGAGCTCCAAGCAGCGCGCAGGGCACTGAATCACATCGACCGGCTTCACCGCGCACCGAACGGTGGCTCGCTGCAGCAGCGTATGCGCTCGCGCCCGCGCTCACGAATGGACGCGGCGCTGCTCGAGTATGAGCAATTGATTCAATGCCCACCCCCCTACGGCTCCTGCACGCCCTGGCCTGCTGCCTCAGAAGTACAGCGAGAGAATGTCGGCATCGCGGGAAAGCGGAGCACACCCCTCTGTGCTGTACACCAGCTGACCAGAGCCGTCATACATAGGGAGCTCCAGGACTATGTCCTCGTGTACACCGACGGCTCAGTGGCCCGCGACAGCTGCTCCCTTGCAGCGGCGGCTACCATCCCCGCCCTGCGACTGCACAGCCAGCAACACGCAACCTTCCTGGGCTCCTTCACCACGGCGGAGTTGATGGGGATCTGGCTCGGGCTGGACCTGCTGCTCACCGTCTGCCCTCCGCAGCCCAGGAGCGCTCTGCTGTGCGACTCCCGCGCCGCCCTCAGCCGCCTGCAATTCAACGGCCGCGGTATTCCACTAGTTCGGGAAATTCGTTCCCGCATCGAGCGCCTCGTGCAGAGAGGATGCGCCGTGCGTGCGCAGTGGGTGCCCGGTCACTGCGGCATCGCCGGCAACGAAGAAGCTGATGACATCGCGACCGCCGCACATCAACTACCTGCCAGCGATCTGCCCCTTGCGCTGCAGGAATTGCGTGCGGCCATCCACGACCATCTCCGAAAGCAGCACCCCGACCCACGCATCGCGGGAGGTGGGCGCATCGACCGACACACCGGCTGTCGTGCACTTACGCAGTCGCAACGTGCAATGATCCTCCGCGCGTGCATTGGCTGCGTGTGGCCCGGGGAATGAGGGGAGCGTCACGGTATGGCGACGAGGGGTGTGTTTGACGGATCCGGTGCAGTGGAAACACTAGAGCACCTACTCGTTCACTGTGCCGCGTTCACCGATGCTCGTCGCGATATGCTCGCGGCCTATAGGGCGTTGGGCATATTACTAGACTCCCTCAAGGCGCTATTGCGGCCGGAGGGCAGTGCGCGCACCCGTGAGCGAACCTTGGTGAGCCTCTGTGCATACCTCGAACACACGGGCTTGACGTCCCGTCCGTTCTCCGTCAGGTAGTTACACGCAGTGGCCGAACGCTCCGCGAGTTCTACCTCGGACGATTAACAACTGGACGCCCCACTCCAGTTGTATTCATCATAGTGCTGTGCGCGTGGTTTTTATTGCTCTATCATTAACTAATCACGCGCACAACCTGGACACATTTCTTATTGTGTAAAGATTTTCTGTACATTACTTCTCCCCCTATCCTCTCTTCCTGTCCCCTCACCTCTTTCATTTCATTTCTCCATTCTGCCTGCTATCCTTTATTTCCGCTGCCCTAGCTCAGGTGCTTCACTAACCATGGGAGATGCCGGGGCTAGCAAACATCTTTTCCTTCCTTTCTATTATTATTTTAATAAAACCTCTTATTACTACTATATTGTTTAAGGTTGCAAGCTTATAAGTAAAACTGCTAAGGAATGTAGTAAGGTTCATGTAAATAAATTTCCCTGAGCGCGGATTTTTGAATGCGGCATCACTGTTAACATATCACTATCCAAAACACTATAAAGTCGTTTTCACAGGCTTGAGATGTGTCTTTCCTGAAACGAGAAAAAAATGGTTTTGGGGGAATTAAATGCGCCGTAACTGTCTCACTTCTCGGTGGATACCTCAACACCGCCCTAAGGCTAGGAAGGATGATGAGAGTGAAAGAAGAGAGAAAGTGGTGCCTTATTGAAGGGCTCCGAAATAATTTTGACCCCCTGGGGGTGTTTAATTAAACTGCACAGAAATCGCACAGCACACTGGGGCCTTTTCCGTTTCGCCTGCATTGAAACGCGGCCACTGGGGCCGGGTTGGCACCAGACCACGAATTTTAATATCGACAAGAACGCGATTCAACGAATTTTAGGACAGACCACTACCCAGGGTTTTTCTATTGTCTAAAAGCGGAAGTGAAAGGGAGATAAAGGACACAGGTTGCGGCGGGGGTGGGGAGAGAGGCAGGGGAGACCACCGATGGGGGTGCGGAGGTGGTCGGTGACCCGATGACGTCATATCTATCTGCAGCAATCAATGAATTTTATGACAAACCACAACGCCGGTTTTTTTTTTTCCGAATTTGGGTTTTGTTCCTTGATAAGGCTTCTATTGCTCTTGCATTAATACAAATGAAACAAGTAAGACTTACCCTCTTTTTGAGTCTTCTGAAATATTGGAAAAACTGCATTAGGCTCAACAAAAATCTTTGAAAGATATCTAAGCAGATAAGCGAATATCGACCATCAGGAATCCTGGCGACAGCTTCACACAACGTTGATAGGGCAAGCCGTAAAGGAAAAGGTCTCTTTCTGTTCACATGCAAACCAACGCACACACGCTATTAGGCTGCTTTTTACGATGCATTGTTTGCAATCAATGGGAGCATTCATGGGAGCGGCAAGAAATCTGCACCTTGAACTGCTCATCATTACTTCTTGCACGTCTGCGGACCTTTCGCTGTTTTAATAAAGAATTTCAGAATGCAAAGTTTTTCCGACTGAAAGAGGTGCGTACCTGGTACGTCCTTCGCATGTTGAAATTAATCGCCTTTACACAAAGCAGGCACCTTCCATGCTTACCTGGAGTTGCGGAGTCATAGTCGTCATAGATGAGGTGCACGTTCGACTCAAGTGGCGAGGAATAACCTGAAAATAACCATCCCAAACCATCAGGAAAATAACCATCAGGATACCATCCAAAACAATGTAGCTACTCAATGACGCTGCATTTGCGGTCACTGTGCAAGGGGATGGGATATATCAGGCAACGCTATTGCAGACAAACATATACTCACTCATTGTTAGGAGTCTCTAGAAAATTCTTAGAACAGACGCTGGTAGAAACGCTGCTCTCAGATCAAGAGTCCAGGATACGCCCGAAGTGATCCTGGTAGCAAGGCCCTCAGTGCCTGAGCTGAAATGAGGCCACGCGATTAATATCGAAAGCAGTGTCGTAATTTTCTACATGAACATGAAAGGTGATAAATAGCAGACTTATTTTGTAAAGTTACACATCCTTCTCGTTTAATTTCTCTATTTGCCATTCGTCGCTGCAGACGCCGCGGTGGCTCAGTGGTTATGGTGCTCGGCTGCTTACCCGAAAGACCCGGTTTCGGTCCCGGCCACGGCGGCCGAATTTCGTTGTAGGCGAAATTCCAGAGGCCTGTATACTGTACGATGTCAGTTCACGTTGAAGAATCTCAGATGGTCAAATTTCAGGAGCCCTTCACTACGGCGTCCCTCATAGCCTGAGTTGCTTTGGGACGTTAAACCCCTATAAACCAAACCAAACCATTCGTCGCTGCAGCCGGTGGCGTCCGCAATGAGGGATGGCAGCAACAAGACCTCGATGCCACTTACTGCTCCACACCCACGACTCAGTTACAAACCGGGCCGGCGCCGACGAATGGCGTTGGGTGCCTAGCGATGGTTCCACGCCCATATCGGCCGTGTCCGTGATTAACTGTTTTCTTCCTTAACTCCTTTCACTATCATCACAATTGACATCACGACCGAATGATATCAGGACGAAAGGAAACGTTACGGAATACACGTCCTTTTACGAGTTACGTGGGATACTGAGAAGGAGCCTGACTTGACTAATCGTGCCAAATCCCGCGGTTCTGCAAGCCTGAGTGAAGACAAGATGAATGACTTTTCTTTTAATTATAGCGCAAAGCCAGGCTTGGTTTCGGAGAACTCATGTTCACAGAATTGCAGTGTAGCTTGTTGGACCGTTTGGGACATGGTTCAAGGTTAAGACCGACGAGACAGCGCCGGAGCAGTGAAACAACGTCTTCCCTATGCACCGCTTTTGTTACGTGAAAACGTTCTGTTCCGCTTACTGAATAAAACATGATGTTGGGATAGTTGGCGATTCACACCTGGAGCCTAGAGAGCTCAAAAAAGGCAACCTCAGAAGAGCAGACGACACGGCACAAAAGAGCGCTACTGTCAACTTATGTATTTTGTCAGCTAGTCACATTTATATGGGTGGTCGCATCACTTGTCACACTTGGGGGACGCCAGCTGTCTTTGGCAGAGTGAATTTTTGCAGACATAATTTTACCGCCTCTTTGGCTGTGAAAGCCAGCTATTTTCAAAAACAAGGTGACTACAAAAGAAAGGAAGAGTGTGTCAATGAAGAGCACTTGACATAGGACCAAGCACAAAAGGCCTCCGTTATCTTTACACATATTTCTCCACAAGACCACGCCCAGGCGTGTAAGCTTATCGAGGAATCGCTGATCCACTGATCCGCTTTCTTTTCTATATATGGAAGGCTTCGAGCAAAACTCCTGCTTTTGTGCTTAAACTCTTGCCCAGAATCTTAGCTTGGCACTTGCGAGTCATTGCATGCTTAAATAATTTCGCGAGCCTATATTGTTGCCTAGGTTTTGAGAATGCTCCCTCAATAGGTCAATAAGGGCGCGCCCTGCCTGCCCGATACAGCATTTTCCACAGGACACGGGGATCGTGTAAACCACGCCCAAGGCACATTAACAAATGCTTCTTCATGTTGGTTTTTGCAAGCGCGCTCGCCCTCACCACAGATGCGGGGGCGTAGCTTAGCCAACTTATTTGTCGCAGAGAAAACAAGCGACACATCGTGCCTACTGGCTGAAAAAAGTGGCCCCTTCAAAGGTCTAGATATTCAAAACAGGCGATATAAAAGCTACGCTTGTTTTTTACCTTAAATCATGTCCGAAGTTTCCTTTGTGTATCCCGTTACTTTGATTTTTTAATGGAGTACTTGTGGTTGGCTAATATCTAGATCAGGGTTGGCCAAACTGCGGCAAGCGAGCCGTATGTGGCTTCTTGAAGGTGCAAGCGTGGTTTGCGATTCTTTCAATCAATACCCCTCCCTCCCCCTCCCCCCCCCCCCCCCCCCCTGCCGTCCTTTTGCCCACATTTCTGCTTGCACAACGATTCCTGAGCGAAGCAAATATTAGTGAGTACCAATGTTGAGGAGCTTCACAGTAATTTTCAATCTCGGTGTGAAGATATCAAAGAACTCAAACCATGTTTTGTGCTTCTTAACAATTCCTTAATGGTGTGTTGGCTGATATCTAACCATGGCAAGCTTCGTCAGAGATGTGTCAGTGTTCGAAGTGGAGCTCAAGGAACTGCAAGAAGAGTGGGTTGGAAGATGATAATGCGATCTGTGGCTGAATTCAGGCGGCAGCAAGTTTCAGAAGCAAGGTGTCCCGTTGTCAAGCATGCTGGCTAGAAACTTCTATCAACGCCTGGGTTCATCTACTGCTGACAGGCACTTCTCTCAACAACGAAATTCAAAAGAGCGTGCGACCGTTACGGTCCTTACTGAGCTGCTCCCGAGTGCAACCACTTCATTCGAGACAGACTTAAAGGCTTCCCGATTAGCGCAGCACAATACAGGCGCACAATCAACATTCGCTGCGTGGTTGGCATTCACTGAGACCACCAGCTTTGTTGCACAAAAAAAAAAAAAATGTCATGCCCTTTATTTTTCGGCAGCTCTTAACAAAAATATAATTTTTATCGCTTTATGCCTAAGCCTGTTCCGACACCCTCCCACCCCCGTCCCGGGTCTAGATATTAAAAGCGGGCAAGATAAATGTATCCTCCAATCTTAAACCTGGAATTTAGAAGTGCACGGGGTACATTGACTAAAAAGCAGCCATTATGGCCAGGTAAGCTTTTTAAAAATCGGTATTCTTTTCAACAGTCTGAAATGTGTCCGGGGATGGAAAGCGTTTCGAAGACTTTATAGAGGCCAGGAAATAGTTCCGATCTCGTGCTTTCAGTTCTGAAAGAAGCTCTTCGTCTATCCTATGCCTCTACGCAGTACCCCACGAAGTAAAGGTCACGCGAAATGGACCAATGTTAACATAGCCCATTTCGCACCCCAGTGTATTCATAAGTGATTGAAATATACAGACTACCAACGCTAAAAATGCCTACGCATGAATAAGCAATAGAGTATGTTTGTATTGTTTCACTCTTTTGTAGTGTTATGTTTTTTCGGAAAATCGGAAAAATATGGAGAAACTACTAAAAGACTGCAATGTAATGCAGCAAAACAAATTGAACAATATGAAGACCTTGGTCGATGCTAGGCCGTGAGGACGTCATGGTGGTCGTGGCACAGACACTCCCGTGATTCCAATCGATGGTGTCATACCGTATAGTGGCGAATTGCCGAGGGAGACCATGCATCACCAGAGGGCCTGGGCTTTATCGCAGTGCCTCAGAACCGTTTAAAAATGTAATCGTCTGCGGACATTTGTTGAGCAACTGATACGTGAAACTTTAGAAGCGTTGCAGGTAAAAAGCTATCCCTTTCGTCTGTTCAGCGTTACTTTTGCTTTACTTCCAGCGAAGGAATGTCTACTTAAAATGACAGCGTCGAACGTTAGATTTCGTCACAGTCCTTTCGTTTGCGTGGTATTTTACGTTGGCGGCCTCCCACTTGCTACTTATTCTGTGCGCAAACCAAGGAAATGTCGAGTTCGGAGCCGCCCGTAAAAAAATCGCTGTTATCTTCCTAGAAGGGCTAAGGATTACGCCGGACCTCTGTATGCTTATTGGTGCCGACAGCCTTACTGGGCACTACCAGCCTCAGTAGGCGGCTGGGGCCCCGATGCACTCGTCCCTCGACAGACTGAAGCGACGCTAAAATCAGAATATAAAGATATGAAAAACTTCGTGGACTAGGTCTTCACACGTTCATCTGGGTTACACCTCACACAGAGTTAACTGGTCATGGGAAACGCTGCACTGGTTTAGCGCTGGCCACTGATAGCGTAAGCTCGCTAGCCCTAAAAGCGTAAAGGACAAAAACAGGATATGTTGAGCTCACCAGAGCCGTAGCCAAGATGAAGATGCCACGTAGCAGGAACCACCCAGCAAGCACCAGAGCCTGGTAGTCGGAGAAGGCTTTTCACTGTAGTGCCTGAGGCTCAGCTAGCAGACAGCAAGAGAACCGACCGTCAGCGATGAACAAAATGGCTGAACTGACTGGAACGGCTCGCGGCACGAGCGGCTGCTTCTTCTTTCAAGCTGCTGTTTTCTTGCCGACTCTGCATTGCTTGCGAAAAATATGAACCCGTGTCTTGTTTACCTTTAAAGAATAATATGGTTAACGTTAGCACGAGTGTGGCGAACAGGGCTTGTTGGTGAAGGTTCACGCTTAAAACAGCCCGAAAGGCGGGGAAAAAATAAGAAGACAAAGCAAGCGCTGACTGACAACTGGCAGATTTTATTCCAAGCACAGGAAGATATATAGGTTCAAAAAGATAAAAAAAAAACAGGGTTATAAGCAGGAATTGGTGCACAACGCGGCTTGACAAGGGAAGGGCATGTGCCTGCAGCCGGGCTGCTAAGAGGGTCTCAAGAGAAGAACCGGAAACTGCAAAAGCTACAAAAAACAACAAAAAACAACCTAACAGGATTAAACAGTTGGCAACAAGACAAGTGTATAAGATAGCTAATACCTAGTGGAAGGGCAGGCGTCTCAAAGCTAGTTATCTAGAAATGCGATTACAAAATTTAGTGGCAAGATTACTTGCTTCCTGGAGGAAACGTAACACATGTCACACTGACAGAAAAAGACCACAGTACGCACATGAGTCGCTTAAATAAATGTTCCTTACCCGTCTTCTTCCCTTCCTTGAGAAGGAGGAGGAGGGAAGGAGGAATAACTGATTATCGAATTCAAGGTTTTTGTCTCCGGTCTATTTGCCGCGCGCATACCATATGTGGCCATACTGGTTCGTGGTCCTACTTGTAAGTGGCTGGATATTGGCCACGATTGATTCCGCATTCTGTACTGGGGCTGGGCAAAGTGTGAGTTTGCAGCCTCTGTAGGGCTGTTTCCCCTTCTTTGCTGAGTTGTTTCCTACCATGTGGGTATCTTTTTTTCCTAGTTTGTAATGCTCCAGAGCCCCGCCGCGGTGGCTCAGTGGTTAGGGCGCTCGACTACTGATCCGGAGTTCCCGGGTTCGAACCCGACCGCGGCGTCTGCGTTTTTATGGAGGAAAAACGCTATGGCGCCCGTGTGCTGTGCGATGTCAGTGCACGTTAAAGATCCCCAGGTGGTCGAAATTATTCCTGAGCCCTCCACTACGGCGCCCATTTCTTCCTTTCTTCTTTCACTGTGTCTTTTATCCCTTCCCTTACGGCGCGGTTCAGGTGTCCAACGATATATATGAGACAGATACTGCGCCATTCCCTTTCCCCAAAAACCAATTATTAATAATGCTCCAGAACGTTTCTCTACTTGGTTAGGGGCTCCCCTGGTTCGGGGAAGCCAGCGGTGCTCAGGACTAAAGGGCAGTGAACAGACCAGGCGTCACGAACCCCTGAGATAAATAATGTTTTCCGTCGTCATCGTCCCCTAGTTCTGCTCTTTCTTTTGAAGGGGGCCCATTGGCCGCCTCTGGGGCCGCGGAGCGTGCTGCCGGATTTTCTCTGCTGTGGCAGTCGGCAGGGATTTTTATGATATGCGTCTGTGCTTGGACACACTTCCTTGCGACTCTCTTTCACAAGACGCAATAAACTAATTAATCATTATTTATTTGCAGGAAAGGCCGTTATAAGCACGTTTATACAGGTGGCACCCTGAACTCGAGTGCGAGTTGTCAAAGCCGCCGTTTGCATGGACATAAAACGCCTTGTTAAATGCAGCGATACAGCACACTATACAACACGCAGTTAGAAGTAGGAAAGTGCACATATCGCGTAAGAATAAAACAAGCCTAATAATAATAATAATAATAATAATAATAATAATAATAATAATAATAATAATAATAATAATAATAATATTAATAATAATAATGCTTTATTTTGAAGAATTGCTCACAAAGCGTACATTCCTGCGCCGCTTAAGCACTCTTGTGCTTGTCTGCGGCGCCGTAGCCTGCGAAAAACACACGTTTTCGTGCTTACTTTTCGCGGAACTAAATCACTGGCTTGACATTATAACTTATTGAAGCGCATCGTAAGACAGGCGCGACATGTTGCCATCATCACTCCGTGGACAGAGGGAATTCTGTGAGTAAAGAACAGGCTGAGTTAATATATACAGATGCACTGTAGCTTCTCTACAGACACGGGGAAATTCTGTAATGAAACAAACAAAACAAAAATGCCAATATATTCTGTTACACCACTAGAGACCGAGGGATTTCCTCAATAAAGAAAATGAAAAAGTCAATGTGCAAAATATACAATGTAACACCTCTGCAGCATTGAATGATAAGGTGCAAACATTTTTATAGATTTTTAAGGAAGACGTCTTTAGCAGTCGTTTCATCTTTTTTTATCGATGTGTTGTTGACATCGACATCTGAAAGTTTGTTGAATAATGCAGGCACATAGTAAGCCCTGCACCATTTGCCATTATTCGCATAAATTCTGGCGACACTGAATCGTTCTATGTTTCTTGAGGTGAACCTGCTTTTAGGTTTGGTTTGGTTTGCTTTATGGAGGTTTAACGTCCCAAAGCGGCTCAGGCTATCAGAGACGCCGTAGTGAAGGGGTCCAGAAATTTCGACCACCTGGAGCTCTTTAACGTGCACTGTGATCGCACAGTAAACTGGCCTCTAGAATTTCGCCTTTATCGAAATTCATCGGGTACAAGGAAAGATGATAAGGCAGATTAGCGCCACGTAGCGAAGTTTAGCCGAACCTATAACTCATTTCGTACGTCTTCCGAAACACGCCGCCATCCGGTCGATTACAACTTTACACGTAAAATTCTACAAGCCCCCACGATGACATGTCACAAAACAGGAAAATGGTCGTTTCAGTATTTTGGCAGACAGTGGTTGGCATTGGTTACACAACTGGTGCTAGTACAGTGTTCACCGCAGCCAGTTGAGGAGGTCATCTCATGTTGTCACGTTGAGGTACTCAAACCAGTAATAGATCCGAAAGCAAACAAAATACGTAAGCAGAACCTGTATTTCAGGGCCCTTTTAGGCAAAATAAAACATTTCATAGGCACCAGCGTCGCAGATTGGAATAATGGGCAATAACATTCAAAATAGATAGGCACTGTAAAAGCAGTAGCAAACAAATTCAAATTCAAAATCGATTTCTTTATTTAGCACTAGCACATGATTCTTGGACCGTAGCGGAAAAGACAGCAGAAGCATTGCCTTGAGAAGTACCAAGTGCCCGTTTACAATGGTGGCAGCAACACCTAATTCATGCTCAGATATAAAAATAATGTGAGTGCGATGCGTTAAAAAATATTTGCCTAAAATATGGTCTCTATTAATATGGCTTCCCGCCTCCAGCGATAAACATTGGGCACAATGAAGGAATGAAGAAAACACAACGTTTAGCGGCAATGTAAAAAGAAATTCGTATTTATTGGAATCATTGCAGTTTATTTAACATTCCAGTTCTTTGGTACTATTTCGGGTGCGCACTCATCGTAGCATTCTTTCTCTGTTGCGAATCTGTTTTTTTTTTTAGGGCTGAAGTTTGCTTTTTTATACTTCGCACTGAGGCAGTAGTCGACACTTGCGTCGTAAGTATAGCTTTTAACTGTGCCGTTCACTCTTCCCTTTCTTGGCTTCAAGCAAGGAGACCCCGCTGCAAGCGTTGTGCTTTTTGCCGTGAAGAAAACTGACAGCGCTTTCTTTTTACAGTTGATAATCGAGCAAGGCTTCAGCGCTTTTTAGGCAACTTGAATTGTGTAAGCTTGCAAGCTCGATTATCAACTGTAAAAAGAAAGCGCTGTCAGTTTTCTTCACGGCAAAAACGCACAAAGACTCTGTGCCGTTTAGAACTATTGTAAGCGAGAAGGGTTCTTGGCAGAAGTTAATTAGCCAGTTTCTGCAAAAACATCTCGGTGCTTTACAGGTTGTAGACCCTTTTCCACAAAAAATTCCGGTGATTTAGCTAGGTTCTTGGCTTCTACTGCTCATATTGGCTACGCCTTCTCTATTGATGTAGAAGATCTGTTTTATTCTGTGCCTCATAATGAATTATTCACGGCCGTAAAAGAATGCATTGAGAGCTCCAGTGAAATAGCGTTTCAAAACTCGGCCGGCGTTTCAACAGACAGTTTCATGTCCTTGCTGGAATTTTATTTGCAAGCCACCTTTATCTCTTTAAGAGACAGTTTTTAAATTCAAAGACAAGACATCTGCATTGGCTCCTGTGTCGCCCCGATCCTCTGCGAAATATTTTTAGCTGTTAGTGACCGTACCCGGACTCTAGAGCTTACTAACCATGGTGTTCTTAAATGTTTTATATATGTCGACGATTTTTTAATTGTTTTTTTTTCTAAATAGAAAACGGTGACCTGCACTGACTCAGTTAGCAGTGTTTTAACTCTTTTTAGACAATATGGCTAAGGTTTGGTGTTCACTCACGAACTTCCAACTAACGGTTCTTTGCAGTTTTTAGATATTAACTTGCAGTTTGGCTTGAATCATGTCTGTTGGAAATATGCTCCTAGAGCACAGAAAGAACTTCTTCCATTTGATTCTGCTCACTCAAAGATCGCGAAAAGAGCAATTGCAATCTCAAGCTTAGAATCGGCCTTAAACAAATCATGCCAGCATGAAATGCGTTCCAGCTTTCACAATCAGATCACCAGGCTGCTGTCAGCCGGGTTCCCCTGCTGCTCCTCACTGCGGTAGCCGAGAACCTTTTGCAGAAGACAAAGAAAGGCAAGCGCAGCTGTGTCCCTGAGCGCATGCGTAGTAAAAAGCTGACGGTGGTGCCATATATGCACAAAGTTTACCAAAATATAAAAAAGTGGCCAACAGGCATGGCGTTCCGGTGGTATTTTTGGCCCCAAAAAGGCTCGCTGGGTTATGCTCCAGGATCGCCAAGGATGGAACCCCACGAAGCGCATGCACAATCAAACATGCTGTACAGTTTGCCAAATGTGCCGCTGGCGCGGTCTACCAAATCCCGCTCAAATGTGGACGTGTGTATGTCGGCCAAATTGGACGCTGCGTCAATGAACGAGCAGGGGAGCATGCGCTTTCTATACAGAAAAGAGAAGGGGCGAACTTGCCCACTCATTGCATTTCATGCCTCGGTTGTGAGCGTATTCTAAAATATATCAAGATTCTTGGCAAAAACACAAACAAAACAGCCCGCGAACTTTTGGAGGCATTTTACATCAGAGAAAAAGGTGATAGATGTGTAATTGATACCTCGGTCACCTTATATGATAAAGAGAAAAATTTTCTCCGCTGCTTTTGTTGACACATGCAGACTTGTCTTGTTACAACCTTCATCTTTGTTCCCTCTCCTTTTTTTGCACGTGTTATTTCTGCATATATGCGTTGCTTTGATAGCAATAAAATCGGTTGACAGTTTGCGTTCTTTCTGTCGTCCTACTCTTTCCTGTGCTCGTCTCGTCGTGTGCGCAACGCCATACCAAGAAAGCTACGCACCAACTCGCCCAGCAAGTTGTTCTGCTACAATAATTATCATCATCAGCCTGACTGCAGGACAAAGTCCTCACCCATAGCTAGCAAATTCGCCCGAGGCGGAGTGCTCGGCTTGAAGCACTATGGGGTGGGTCGGCCCGGTATTGCACTGCCTCCGGGATCGGCCCGGGGCATCTTAGCACGCGCCTTTTCTTTCTATCTTTGCTTTCCTATCCTTTAACTCTCCTACTTTCAGCGCGCGGCAGCGAGCGTGGCTCGGCTTGAGCCAGTAGGCAGGCCCGTGCACTTTCCTTTTCTTTCCTCCTATCAGCAACAGCAGCAGTAGCAATTCGCCCGCTCCTGTGCCACCTGCGGCCATCTTATCCGCGCAAACATCTTAATCTCATCAGCCCACCTAATTTTCTGCCAGCCCGTGCTATGCTTGCTTTCACTTGGAATCCAGTCCGTAACGTTGAGCAACCATCGCTTATCCTGGTTACTATGCCCTGCTTGATCTTCTTGATAGGATATTATTAACCCGCGTTTGTTCCGTGACCAATTCTGCCTTATTCCTGTCTCTTATCGTCATACACATAATCTTCCTTTCCATGGCTCATTGCGTTCCTCAATCTGAGCTGAACACTTTTCGTTCACCCGCCACGGTGGCTCAGTTGTTAGGGCTCTCGGCTACTGATCCGGAGTTCCCGGGCTCGAACCCGATCGCGGCAGCTGCGTTTCGAGCTGCGTGCGATGTCAGTGCACGTTAAAGATCCTCAGGTGGTCGAAATTATTCCGGAGTCCTCCACTACGGCACCTCTTTCTTCCTTTCTTCTTTCCCTCCTTTAACCGTTCCCTTACGGCGCGGTTCAGGTGTCCGCTGATATATGAGACAGATACTGCGCCATTTCCTTTCCTCAAAAACCAATTATTATTTTTATTTTTACTTTTTGTTAGCCTCCACATTTGTGCCAAATAGGTTAGTACCGGTAACATACAGCTGCTGTACACTGTTCTCTTGCGGGATATTTCTAAACTTGCCATTCATTATCTGCGAGAAGCTGCCATATGCGCTCCACGCCATTCTTAATCTTCTAGTTATTTCCCTCTCGTGATCCGGATCTGCATACGATAGGATAGTAGTAATCGTTTTTCTGCTTGTGTCCTTAAAGACATAATTACTTGTCTGTTCCTTCATCATCAACTTGGCGGCGAAAATGTGCGGCCTGTGATAGCTGACGTACGACGCGCAGTTTATGCGCTGCGCTCGAAGTCATGGTCCTGTCAGCGATAGGATGCATCAGCGGCAGTTTGGTTGAGCGAGGTAGCCTTGCTATCAGCTCAGCTGAGAGCAGTCACAGAGCAAACTCAGCGGTGAAGTATAGCTCCTCTATCCAGAAGACGCTTCCTCGCTCAACTGTCACCCTCATCAGTTCTTCGGCTGAAGCACTTCTGACGCTTAGCTTATTGAGGTACACAAGGATCAAAAGGAGCAGAGGAAAAAAAACGAAATGGGCAGATAGTGCTGGCTCCGAACGCCGAGGTAACATGCGTCAGCGGAGGTTCAAGTTACAAATGAAAGTGAAAACTTTAGAAGCACAATCGGCGGCGAAACAACATTTTCTACACGAAAGACTACACGAAAGATGAATCAGGGAAGGGTGCGACCAGCGTAGAACAAAAGAAGCTGCATCCAGACAATGGGGCGGACATCGTGGACAATTTCTAGGAAGGTCAGAGAGCGGCAAGGATAGACCGAAGACGGGCAAACTCGAGTGGCAGCACTGGCACGGGTTCGATGCGCGTTCTGACGATGTGAAAGAAACACATGTAGACACTGGTTGACGCTGCGAACTCAGTGCTGCAAAGAGCATGCTGACATCCGACGGAGCAGGTAGGCAGGCAAAGCAGGCAGAGCAATCAGAGTACGCAGGTAAAGAAGAGGTATGGAAAGAAGAAATAAAGAAAGAAGAAATTGAAAATTAGATTTTGAGGAAAGGCGCGATTCGAACCCTATCGCTGCGGCCGCATTTCGATGGACGCGAAAACCTTTTTCGTACCTGGGTGGTACGAAAAACACGTTATAGTCGTCCTAGAATGTATCATGGAAGAATCTGGGGTCTTTTTGCTATCACCGAAGTACAAACGCGGTGAAAATAAATTGAAACAGCGGAGCGTGTTCGCCCCGGGTTGTTCGCGTTTCTTTCCATCGAGGCAGTACCGCCGCGGCTGGGATCGAACCCGCGTCTTTTGGGCCAGCAGTCGTGCGCCATAACCACTGAGCCATTGCGGCAGCCCACAGAAGATGGAAGGATGAAAATAGCAGAAGAAGAATAGCAAAATGTTACAATCAATATCATGTTCCGGTTAATTATTCTATTTTCGATAGGCAAAGAATTCAAAACATTTTTTTTAAACTGGTTTGATGCAGTTCTGTAGCTGAACTTACCTTCGGCATGAGAATTCAGATTATAAAAACACATACTTCAGAGCTTCGCCTGTTACTTGTGAAGGTCTTTTCTTCATCATATTTTAGCCCTTACGTTCCTTCTTAACGTTTGGGAATATTTTGACCTTGACGAATAATATAAGTTTCCACCTTTTATAGTCTTTTAAAAAGGTGAGCAGCGTGTACTCCCATGAATATCGGCTCCAGGAAAAAAAATTTGAAGAACGGTGTAGTTTGCTGCGGAATAGTCTAAATTCTCAACAGCCTGAGCGGCCATTTTTTTTAATGCGTTAACGCTAATACACCCACTCACCAAGTTCGCCGTTGTCTGTCTGGCTACCTGGCCACTGTCTGTCATTCTGGCCGCCAGATGGTGAGCAGACTTTCCACTATTTGAGGTAGAACTTAAATTCATGACTCATAGCGAGATGTTGCTCGGGAAGAAAGAGCCACCTGGGTAACACTAGCACCACCACCGGTGGCAGCACCTGTCACTGCGGGGCAATGACATAGCTCTTAACCACTGCACAACTGCGCGAGGAGTTGTATAAGAACTCCCAGGGATCTGTGAGCCTTAACCATATGATAACCTATTCTGCGTTATGGGCATTAACCCATTAATGCAATCGGGCCATACTCTTAAAGCGGAGCTCAAGTCGACTCCGCTGATTTTTGCCTGGAGCCTGCTTGACCTTGAATCCCGAGCTTTGAACTGAAACTGAATATTTGGCCTAGCTCCTTTTGACCTAACCAAGGTAGTCATTTTTTTTTTGTCGAGGAGTACATAGCATTCAAATTGTCTGTTTATTTGACGTCCACTCTGACGTCTGAAGAGACCTTTCGTCGTCAGTTTTATGCTTTAAGGCCTACTCCGGGGGTTTTCTGAATATTTTAAGTTCATAATCATGGCATTCCTCAGAGTCTTCTCGCTCCGGTACAAAAAAGCGCTTTTCATAATGCCAAGTATTAAAAAGTATTAAAAAAGTGTTAGGGTATTAAGAAGTATGGCTACTGTCGCAAAACGTATTGTATGCGCATTATTAAATGGCTAAACTGGCAATTGTATCTGAGAGCCTGGTGATTATTTCCCTGAAACGATGAAATCAAGCTCGAAACTTCGCCCTATACACCAAACACAGAGCGAATATCGACACCCATGCGCCCAGTGACGTCACAGATTCAAGGCTGCCCGAATAAATCTCCCCGATTGAGGCCACGAAACGAGAAATTGAAATTCATCAACCGGCCCGCTGTGAAATAAGGCACAAAGGACCAAGAAACCTCGGGTTATTATACCGTGAAAGTTTAATTAAAATCAGCGGAGGTATAAAAAAAAAAACGCCGGAGTTGCCCTTTTACATGTACTGCCCTGTCCCTCTTTCTGGCTTTTAGCATTGAACTCCATGTATCTCTTGTATTACTTCCTTCACTGTTCTAAGGCCGACTTAAACTTGCTTCCGTAGCCCTCATGCTTCAGTCTATATTTGTTTACTAGCAGGACAAGTACAGTCATGGACGAATGTTTGAGAGATTGAGATCGACGGCAAACTATTTATTTATTAGGTTGTCGTGCTACCCATTCTTTGGTATTAATCCCAGCGGTTAGATGGAGCACCGCATGTTCCCTCATGTTCGTAATTCATCCGCGCATCCAGCTTCGGTTAAACCTAGAAAAACGCGAAAAGCTAAACTGGAGAATTCACTGTCTCGGCCACGCTATTTAAACCGGTTTCTGTCGAGCGACAGAATCCCCCCAGACGCTTAAATATGCACTCCCCCTGACATCAAACGCCCCGCCTTCCACTATGACGTCAAGACCTGCCCTTGACCCTTGACCATTCTTTGTTTACTTACATTGCTAACCATTGACGTTACAGTGGCGTCAAACTCACCTTCTTGACCACATTTTTTTGTTTGACCTTTGACCTTGACCTTGAGTGGTGGTCCACCCTGGCTAGGAACCATATACCCAATGGTAACCCATGCGACTTATTCAGTGGCCTACGTGACTGCTTTCCCAGGCTCGACCTTCAAGGCTCTTCAGCGTGAAAACCGCAGTGACACCGACGGCTCTAAAAGCTGGCGTAGTGAAGCTTTTCGCTTCAAAAGGATCTGTAAATACCGCAGGCATTGCTTAGCACGTAGGTTGTGCAACCAGGCGGACACAAAGTAAGATATGGCAGTTGCGACATTAAGAACCTAATTAACTGTGCTATTTATTAGTAATTTAGTCATTGTTATTAGCGGGCATACGTTTGTATTGGAATTTGAAGCTTATGCGTGGTCGTAATTTATAACAGCTCCCTTTCTCAAAATACTTTTAGTACGCCTACGTTCCAAGATAATGTTTTCCAAATTACCCGCTCAATCCGCTTACTTACACATGCAAAGCGATGACGATCAGCTAGATTAGTTACGCGGCTGTTTCGTATGTTGTTCCTTTTGTCAACAGCGTAGAGCAGTGTCAGAAGCTCAACCAACAGTCGCTATCATATTTGTTACTCAAAGTCGAAGAAATGTCACAACCTCAGATTAGTTTGCCGCCGAACATCACTGTGCTCTAGGCACAATTACGAAGAATATGTAACGGATTTAGATATCTGATAATATGATCGGAACATAGATGTGCTGCTAGAATTCTCGCAAATGGAATAGTCTAAATATATAATCACCTCTAGGTTTGAAATACAAATGTGCATGGTAACTTTGCACTCTGCACTCAATAAAGTAGTTTTAAATTGACTTCATATAATTAGACGGTTATTTACGTATTTATCCATTTCATGTCTGATAACCGGCGCTCAAAACCGGATTTCGTGCACTGCTTGCCATTCGTCTGATAAAAAGTTTGAAAATCTAATTTTGCAAAACCTTGTATTATCCGGTGTCCACTGTGGCGTTTCAGCGAACGACCGGTTATATGCGGTTCGCTTGACTTTTCCTGTACATATCAGTGGCTTTTTAGTAAGAAAGTTCTACTTAATGTGGTCCCAACCGATAATCAGAATCTTTATTTTTCCATAAAAGAATGGAGGTAGACCCGAAAAAAAGTTATAGCTAGTTCCCTTGACAAAGGTCCAGGCCCCAGTTTACATGACAGGCAGCAATGGTCACCAGGAAAAAAATGTACATAGGAATACATTTCAGTAGCAACTATTACACAGGTGTGAAACAAAAGTAAGTTTGATTGACAGATTGCGATGCTCAACGTAATATAATGCAAATCAATGTAATTTGAAAAATATACAAAATATACAAGATATAAATACATGGTGATTTACATTTGCACGATAAAAAGTGGGTAAGTTTTTTTATTCACATTTCCTATCTTATTCTTGTCCTCATGCAGTTAATTCAGGAGAACAGGCAGAGTGTGTCGAAGCATCTGCGTACCATACAATATTCGGGAAAACGGCACTTTCCAAGTATCGGTACGACGTGTAGGGTAAATGTTTGCCTTATTAAGACAAACATTGTTAAGATATAGACCAGTGAACCAACATCCAGAGACAGAATAACCGCGCTTAAATGCGCATACGTCCACACAATACGGTCATTTACGAAACATCTATCCGCCCCGTCATCACAAAGTGCTTCATCTAGAACAGACATTAAAAATAAACCTTAATCTATCATAGTACTGGGCTTTTTCAGAATAACCATGTTCTACACCTGTGCTTATCAGGTCACGTGGCGTTCTGATGTCAGTATATATCAGATGCCGAACATACTGTGAAAGCGACCCGCACCCTTGTACATATATGGTGCTTTATTTACCGGTTTTAGGTTTAGGGATTTTAGGCTTTTCAGAATGCGGGGAGTTAGATATGTAACCGCCAGGCGACATTTTTTAGCTCAAATTTGCCTATAAAAATAGATATTCCGCAAAATAAATAATACTTCGAGGTTTCTGGGGTCGTTTTCAAAAAGAAAGTAATTAGCAGCAACCGCTTTACTTCTGCAAGGCATAAAAACGTCTTTTTGTTATTTATTTTCATAAACAGTATGAAAATTTAAAGCGCACTATAAAAAGAACTTTGTTTTTCATTCTTCTCAACCTTTTTTTCTAGGGGGGGGGGGGGGGGGGTGCACATCACATTACTTTACTTAACTCTTCGCAGCCCTTTTCTGTCCTTGCCTCATTCTGTTTCTGCACTGCGAAGACAGCTAAACATGAAAGACCATTTTAAAGGCAAATGATCCTAGGACCAGGACGTCACGAGCGTCAGAAGCACTTTACAGATTGACGTCAATAAGACGTCTGATCAGTGCTCGTGCTTCGTCTTTTCACTTCTAAAACGTACTGTATGAACTTATCTTGAAATTAATCCTCTTCATGAATAACCACTGTTAAAGGGGCCTAAAACTGCCCGTTAACGGAAAACAACCCTCTGGAATAAGCGCTATTTATCTGTGAATTTTACAGCGGTGTCTTCAGATTTCTAAAATGGGAAACTAGGTTCCATGGAGAGAACATCCTAGGCTATTAATCGGGTTTTACTCGATGCTTGGTAAATCTGTTGTAGGTCGACAGTTCGGACAAAGAAAGCGAAGCACTCCGAAAGCTCAAGCTGCAAGGTTATGTTTTAACACAGAGCTGTCGCGTTGGTTATTTGAGAGCGCCCATTGTGCGAGTAAGTGCACGGTTTTAGAAGAAGTTAAAATAAGCAGCTATTTTAGTTGATGCGGATTTTTCGATATAGAGAAAAAAAAGAGTAGAACACCTTGGCTGATTTGTTCAAAGTAGCTTGTTCCATACGCCGAATATATTTCCTATACGCGCTGAACTTGGGGTTCAGCGTGTCATAGATGAAGAGTGCACATGTTCGCATCGATAAAAACACACCCACAACTTTAGCAGAAGGCGTGTTTCGATAGAAGATTGGATTTGTCCCCAAACAATATTTCAAACTTCAAAAACTTGACTCACTATCTGGAACATGGTTACTAGCGCTAGTGACCATGTTTCAGCCAGTGAATCAAAAGTACCATCTAGCCTGACCTGCTTCTCTAATCAAGAGCTTGGCGATGACTGCATAAGCTTGATTATTTTACCAGACAAGCTTCCACACTTATAAAAAATAGCCACTAGAACTTCTGTTTAAACTTTTAATTGATCGGTGGCCGCTTTGATGGAAGGTATCGCATTTTTAGAGAACACTTTATTAAATATTAGTTTGTTCGCTGCTAACATTTTCTATATAGCCTATTTTTTGTGAGCAACGGAGTATTAAGTATGTGGACATCACTGGTCGATGACACGATATGTGAAAAATGTATAGACTGCTGATGCTAGAACATTAAGGAGCACAAGGTGGACACCATAAATTTAAATCTATATAGTGCCAATATTTAATGACGTCGCAGCTCCACATTACCTGAGTAATACTTTTGCCGGCAAACTAAATTAATATGACGCTGTTTTCCGCATTTGAAATTATACAACGAGCTTCCTTCAGCAGTTTCGGTGTCTTCTGTACCATATCAAGCTGCAGAGTAGAATTTAGGAACTTTATTGCGGTAATCTAAGAAACTTTTTACAAAAATAGAGGCAAAATTTTACCTCATGAAAACAATTCGCATTCACTGTACATTTTGAGAATACTGCAGCTGCCACGAAGAAACTTTTGGCTCAAAATGAAACACTACGCAAACCAAAACTACACGAAGGTGAAATGCAAAATATGACCTTACAATGTTAGCCGCTTCAAAATTGTAATTTATTTTACACTAAAGAAAAAAGTACAGTAGACGCTATTGAAATTCAGTACGGACATGTATAATAACAAAAGGAATATTGACTACGGCATAATGTTTTCTACGCGTCTAGAAATATAAAAGAATGCAGCAATATGTTAAAAACTGATGTGACGCTTCCTTTCCTGTCATGCTTAAATGCTTCATCCTTTTTGCTTCCTGAGAGGGCGTGTCCGTTTTTAAGCCCGTTCGTATTCTATAAATATCTCCATGTATACGACGGGCTCGGAGAGCCGGTCTGCAGGATGTAGACATTAGCATTTTTTACTTAAGTTCAGAAAATTCTTAGAGTCACATTTTTTGTACAAGCATTCCTTGCGAATGGCACGTAAATGTTGCTTTTTGACTATAAAAGAATGTAGTTTCTCTGATCTTCAACGAAAGCCATTTTTCTGGGAATTATAAAATAAACCGGAGCTGACGAGACAGGTGCAAACGAGTTTATATTCCTCGCATAATACTCATTATCAAGCCCCCTTTAAATAACGTCATAACAAAAGTACTGGAAAATATAAAGGTAACACATAATACAAATTAGCGAAACAAAAAGACATTAGAAAATGCATTGACAATAACGACGATACCACAAAATATTTTGGCCTACGTAAGGAAGGGTTGAAGACTCATTCTCGAAGAATTTCCTCCTCGTGAAGCCAGGCCAGGGAAAACCTTGCCCTCATTGGAAACCGGTGCTATGCGTCGTTTTCGTATGTAAATCACAAACAGCGGCATTGCACTGCTGCACTAGTGCTAAATATACGCCCAGACAAGAGTCAATCGCCTCTCCTGTACCCTGCGATGGGCATTTATAGAACAGCAGATTTATTCATGCGATAATCGATTTCCCCACAATGCCAGTAGGATTATTTCGTTAGCATTTTCAGGGAGTCCCTATTTCTGATATCTGTTCTTTGTTCCTATTCGATCAATGTGGGTCATCACCTAGAGTGCCGCGAGTGCAAATACAAGCGACAATCGAGAGAGTGCAAGAACATGACGCGAGCGCTGGCTCCAAACTGATTTATTTCGCGTTTGGTGTATATCTTATACGTGATGCAACTACTATATCCAAAATCCAAGCAGGAACGTACAGTGTATAATCTATAGATTTATGGCTATACAGTTTTAGAAAAATTTAGTCTATAGACAGTCTATAGACTATGAATAGACAGAACTAAATATTTATAAGGAGGAAATATAGTCTATAAGAAGTCTATAGACTGCATATAGACAATTTTATAGGGGGTACCAGAGACAGCTTTAACTTCAGAGACAATGCAAAACGGTCAGTTTCCCATCAAGTGTCTGAAATGACGCACGTCAGGATAGTCTTGCACATGTAAATTGCTTAGCGAGTTGACGCGCTGTGACGTGTCGGAGATCGGTCGTTTTTAATTGGGGCTGCCTACCACTCTTACCAGAAATCACACCTTCTCGCTGGATTCATCATGTCCCCAGGTCTGCACGCGAATGCCTGGGCAAACTCGGGCATATTTATGAGCGGCACGAGGCAGCGGGACCGGCCGTGCCAGTAGAGGCTTCCCGAATACCGCCGTCGGTTCGCTTTGTCAGCGTTGCACCACTTCAAGCAGTGCGCCACAAAGAAGGTCTGATCGGCGGTGAGTCCCACATCCGCCACGTTCAAACCGCGCTGCTCCAAGGGCAGTCGCTGAAACGCGTCGTACGTCAACAACATGCCCGAGAAGTCGGCGAAACCTTCCGAGTCTATCTTGTCGTCCATGGACCTCGCCCGTGCCTCAGACTCCGTCTGCTCGCGCGGATAAGGTTACGCATGCATTAGCCGTCGTCATCATCAGCAGCAGCAGCAGCAGCCTGACTACACCAACTGAAGGGCAAAGGCCTCTTCCATGTCTCTCTAATTAACCTTGTCCTTTCCAAGCTGCGCCTACCCTACGGCCGCAGACTTCTTAATCTCACCTGCCCAGATAACCTTCTGCCGCCACCTGATACGCTTGCTTTGAAGTTTGAAGTTGGCCTCAATTGATCGATTACCGGCTCCGATGGAAGACAGCCTTTTTTTTCCAAAAGGAGCCCTTGAAAGCCAGAAAATGTCCAGGAAATGATATAGAGGCATTGCCATCACATGACGTTTCCCCACGTAAGATGCAGTGACGTCAATTCAGCTTTTTGAGAATATCTCTGAGGCCAGGGTACGCCGCCATTCACTTGCAAACGGTGATCCCGGGATTTTTGTCATGAGCTTGTATTTAGTGTTTGAAAACTATTTACTCCAATTTGTCACCAGTAGTTTTATGTTGTGCTTCTACACAAACATTCACATACACAGAATAAACTAAACAATAATTTTTCTCCAAAACCCTCTTGGCGATCCTCGAAGAATCGTTTGAATGCGTTAGCAGCCAAACTTTCGTTATATCCGAGGTTGACACAATAAAGTTTGCTATATTCGAGGTGCTACACTTCTTGTGGCAGGAACAGCGCAGCAAGAGACAAAGAAGGGACAGGCGGGACACGACGCTAACCTTTCGAGGCGCTCACATATGCTGGCGGTGCGGACCATGAAGCAAGAAGGGACTGCTCCCCTACACATCTGCGCATTCCAACATCATCAAGCGGAGAATAACAAAAGCAGCAATGAGAGCCGCAATGACGAGATCATGTCATCAGGAAGTCTAAGGCAGTTTTGGCGCCCAGGACCGCCGGCTGAAAGCAGGAGGTTACCCGACGAGACTGCTATCCAGTGTCGCAGAAAGGGATTCTGCAAGCACTTAAAGGCAGGAAATACATCGCAACCACATTAGAAGAAAGGAAGCCGTACGCGGTCATTCCTTACATTCATGGCATTTCCCTCAACCTCAAAAAAATAGGCGCAAGAGCTGGCATCAAAGTTCTCATGTCAGCACACAACAAGAATACCCGCCGCGGTGGCTCAGTGGTTAAGGCGCTCGACTACTGATCCGGAGTTCCCGGGTTCGAACCCGACCGCGGCGGCTGCGCTTTTATGGAGGCAAAACGCTAAGGCGCCCGTGTGCTGTACGATGTCAGCGCACGTTAAAGATCCCAGGTGGTCGAAATTATGCCGGAGCCCTCCACTACGGCACCTATTTCTCTCTTTCTTCTTTCACTCCCTCCTTCATACCTTCCTTTACGGCGCGGTTCAGGTGTCCAACGATATATGAGACAGATACTGTGCCATTTCCTTTCCCCCCAAAAAAAACAATTGTTATTATTACCGATGCCCCGCCGCGGTGGCTCAGTGGTTAGGGCGCTCGACTACTGATCCGGAGTTCCCGGGTTCGAACCCGACCGCGGCGGCTGCGCTTTTATGGAGGAAAAACGCTAAGGCGCCCGTGTGCTGTGCGATGTCAGCGCACGTTAAAGATCCCCAGGTGGTCGAAATTATGCCGGAGCCCTCCACTACGGCACCTATTCTTCCTTTCTTCTTTCACTCCCTCCTTCATACCTTCCTTTACGGCGCGGTTCAGGTGTCCAAAGATATATGAGACAGATACTGCGCCATTTCCTTTCCCCAAAAACCAATTATTATTATTATTATTATTATTACCGAACAAGAAGCCTGGGCGCCAAAGCCAACAGCGAGCCAAGAAGAAAAAATCAATGCAAGAAAAAGCACCGGACAAAACATGTGAATTATGTGAAAAGCGTTGTGTATTAAATACCTCTGTCATGCGGACGCACCTACATTGGTCAAAGGGCGCTGTTTAAGTGAACGGCTTCAGGAGCCACCATCCTGCCAAGGCCTTCCGGCACCTCCTCTCCTTCCTGGAGGCCGCCGGCCTCTCTGGCCGCCTCTAGGCCTGAGGGGGCAGCACATGTGAACTGGCATGATCATTGCGTCTCCGCGCCTGCCCTCTCCTTTTAATCTTCTTCCCCTCCCCAACCTCCTTCTATGACACGCAGGCAGTGGGCGTGGAGGCTACCCCTCAAGTAGACAAGCACGTGTCTTCACACTTTCCTTTCTTCCTACAACCACAGAAGAAAGAAGAAGCAGCACAAAAGATCCCTAAAGGGCGCGATCAGCAATGAACTAGCAAAGCATTGCAGAGGCCATGGATGTGCTCCACAGCAACAACGCAATGATCATCGCGTCATATTTTTATCAACAGACCAGAGAGATTGAAGAAGCCTTCAACATCCGAAAAAAGAGCAATGTATGCGTCAGCATACCTTCGATAGCGCTTCGTGACGGCGAAATTTATTATCTGCGAGCATAGTCCTAATCTATTATCACGTGTGCTTCTTATAGGTTTTCTTCTACCCTTTCCTTCTTGCACGAGCGAGAGGTATATATTCGACGAGCCTGCATTAAAAATCTGGTTGTTAGTCAGCGCCGTGTCCCGCCTGTCCCTTCTTTGTCTCGTGCTGCGCTGTTCCCGCCACAAGGACATGCACCAACCGGCCCAACTTTTCACCTTGTTAAAGTACGTGCTAAACTTAGGTTCTTATATCCGAGATCAACCCTCTAAATTAGTTACATCCGAGCTCCAGGCTCGAACGGTCGCTACATTCGAGGTGGCATACCTAGGATCGTCATATAGAAGGAGACAAACGTTCCTCATATCCAATGTTAGCTGACAAAAGTTTGTTATATCCGATGTGACTTATATAGGTTGGCTATGTCCGAGGTTAACGCGCCGATGTTAGTTTTATCCGAAGTTGCATAATAAGGTTCGTTACGTCCGAGGTTATCACACCAAAGGTCGTTCGTTATATCTTACGTGGCATACTAAGGTTAGTTTATCTAAGGTATAATACTGAGTTTCTATAGGTAGCTATAGATGTCCCACCAACCACAGTGGGCGACCTGACACTGGCTACTGACGGACGGCGGATTCCATTTCAGCTGGTACTGACCCTAATTACAAGGCATAAATAAAAAGAATTAAATTTTCATGAAATTGTATTCAGCGCCTCCTTAATATGTGCTGTAGTGGAGGGCTCCGGAATAATCTCGACTACCTGGTGATCTTTAACATGCACTGATGTCGCACAGCACACAGGCGCCTTAGCGTTTCGCCTACATCGAAACCCGGCCGCCGCGGTCGGGTCCGAACCCGGGTAAACCGGATCAGTAGCCGAGCGCCCGAACCACTCAGCCGCCACGGCGGTTTATCCCTTCCCTTTCGGCGCGGTTGAGGTGCCCGCCTATATGTGACACATACTGCTCTATTTCCTTTCCCCCCCAAAAAAAATTCTACCTGTTTAAGTCAAGTAAATTTTCTAATATTGTCTCAATATTTCCAACTACCAACCTTGCTACCAACCTTGTCTACCCTAAGAGCTTTCCTCGTGTAAATAACACCTCTGCACTGTCCAGGACGTACCGATTCCTCAGAAATATCCCTGGACATATTCGACCGAGACAATGGAACAGCGCAGACATGGGAAAGTGAGATGAACGATCGTCCTGGTGTGTGCCCTGTTCAAATATGTCGTGTCAAACCATCTAGCCCGTAGCAGCACCATTGTGAAATTTCACTGAACTGATGCGCCCTGTGCACGTTGCATCGGTGTCAGGATTCCCTACCTCTTGGTAGGAGCGCCGGAGGCAGAGCACCTTCCTTTCATACTCCATCATGGTGCTGGTAGCTTGGAACCTCAGCTCATGGCCTGTGAGGTCGTAAGTGATTCCTTCGACGTCGAAGGCGTGCATCATCTCGTGGCCGGCGATCTGCAGACGTCGTTGACGTGGTCAGATGAATGTCTTATGAGGCTAAGAAGTACATTCATGATTCACAACAGGGCGGAAAACACGAATAAAAAGCAGACCAGAAAAACAAACAAGAGGTAGACAAAACAATAGCCTTGTGTTTTCTGCTACAGCCATTCTTTTTAGATATAAGGACCAACTGCCTAGAGAAATAATGGAAGCCTATTACCTGCACAATTCTGGAGACACTTGCGTCATTCGGCTTTCAGTAGTGGTGTCACAAAGCGAACTAGATTTCCTCAAGGGTGCCTATCTTGATTGATAGCGTGATTAAGGACGCATCTAGTGTTATCTTCCTGTGGCCAGTGTGATTTTGTTTTTCGACGCGTGCGCATTAGTTCGCACTTTTTATGCTGGTTCCGTCTGTGCTTTTCTTTTTTTTTTGTAATATTCAAAGATGTATATATTCTTCCCTTCCCGTAATAAGTTTCACTTAAGTGCGGCGATTGTTTTATCTAGTCTCCTTTTTGTTCGTGTTTGCTACACTGTTGTAAATCATGAATATATATACAAGGTCGCCTAACTTCCTTCACTCAATAAGAAATATACTTTCAGGAAGAAATATTACTGGTCGGCTCGAAATGCCAAACTTGAAATCAGGATCAAGCTTTGCTCTCTTCCCAAGCGACACTTTCAAGGCGTAGGGACAATAAGTTCTCGGGTGCCTGTTTTGCCTTGAAAGAGGCCATTTTTCTAGTAATCTTAGTGTGCTGAAAATGCCAGCGCGCAGAATGAATAACTAATTATAAACGATTTTGTGCAGGCAGCTTCGGTGTCGGTCGGCACCAGCGCCGACGTGCACCGTGACGTCACGGTCGGAGGCTAGCCTGCACTACCACATTCCTTATAACGTCACCGGCAAGCACTGGCTGTTCCCGTGATCAACCAATGGACTCGGTGACGTCATAATAACTAAAGTAATTCTTGACGTCACTCTATGCAAATGGAAAAGCCGAGTGGCTCCTCCTAAAACATTCTAACTCAAATTGTGTTCCACTCAACTCCTGCGACTGAAACTTTCTAGAACGCATTTCTTTAGGGCCGATGAAACAAACCATGTCGTTTGCATGGGTTCGGAATTTCGTGTCTGTACTCCTTCAAGCGTTTATAGCACAGATCGAAGTGTTTACTTCAGAATAAAAGACTAAATTCAGCTTTACCGATAAAGATAAAAGTTTCATTTTGCTATTAATGCTCGCTTTTTTTAAAAAGTGAATTACAATATTTTCGTCACTCTACAGATTGTCCTGTTTAGTTCTGCATTCCCTTCTCCAACCTCGGATTCTGCGAATCTTCATAAACAATTCAAAGAAGTTTCAGGAAATGTCACTTTGTTCTTGGCTTGACTGCACGTCAGTTTTTATTTTCACAAATGTATTTAGATTCATCAACTTACCGGTCTAGAAAATAAGAGCCATAAATATTAAGGAATTATACTGATTTCCTTCACTCCCGGCAAGTGATTGCTTACTATTTGGTGTTGATTTGGGATATATTAACGTCACTCATTAATTCGAACCGGAGAGGAACCCAAAACTGGTTATAATTATCTGGAGTCTGAATTAAGGTTAGCTCTTGAAGGGAGAGTTTTTTTTGCATAAAGTTCTTCGCAAATATACATTTTTCTCGACTCAAAGTAGTTGGTTTCAGTCTCATCCTCTCGTACGTGACTGGAGGACACTGTTAAAAAAAAAACATATGTCGATAGTGTGAAGGTGCTATAGTAAGGTAACCAATGTACACATATCTCAGATTCTTATCTTGGGCTCCAGCTGGGAAGGAGTCATATTTTCAGAGCATAGAAGTAAACATGCTATGTATGAATCGTAACCTAAGGGTCTCTCAAAAAGCTCATTTCAATGCGAAAGCACTTAGTGGGGCATGGGCCATATAGTCCCACCGTTGTTATTCAGCAGCAGTGGTCCGAAACCCCAAAGACGTCCCCATGATCTCGCATTATTTCAGCAGTGGTCCAAAGATACGAATGGGTGATCATAGGGAATGATGCAGACATTAGACAAGACAGTAGTAGTTACTGACAGTTACTGATAGTGATATTTAGTGAGAGTGATTGTGGTAGCTATGAAATTATTCTCGTTTTCTTTTTGAGAGACAAAACAATGTTTTATTTGATTTTATAAACGCCGTGGCTAACTAATGATGAGGATCATTAAGGACAGTGGCAGTCATAAAGGTTTCTAAGGCGTGGTAAAGACCTTCAGGGCGAATGCCTTGAGGTTGAAGGCGTTTGGGTAAAACCACTTTATGGTAAAAGCCTTTACGGTACAGGACTTCAGTTCAAATGCATTGGTGGTAAAAGCCTTTAAGTGATGGGAGGCTTTCTGATTCACAGCACGTAAGGACCTTAAGTTCCCACCGTAATTCTTGATGCACAACCTTCATCATCATCATCATCATCATCAGCCTGACTACGCCCACTGCAGGGCAAAGGCCTCTCCCATGTCTCTCCAATTAACCCTGTCTGTTGCCAGCTGTGACCACCTTATGCCAGCCAACTTTACTAATCTTATCCGCCCACCCTCTGAGACAAGACGAAGTGGATTCAGTCTCTGTGCAACGTAGCTCGTAATTCAGATCAGCTCTCATCGGGATATGGAGCATATTTAGTTACGTCTGGTCATGCGGTTATCTGGAATCACGAAGGCACTCTCGAAGCGTACCTGACCGAAACCAGCGTAGTTAAACGAAGGCGGACCGTTGTGGATGTACACCGGCGGAAGCAGAAGGCCAGCAAAGACAGTGATGGTGTGCCTGTGCGCTTCATACTGAGCATTGGCGGCGTCACTACTGAAGTTACTGAGGCCGACACCTCGGACGTTGCGATCCGTGATGACGCGGAGCGACTGTAGGTACGCATCAAAGAAAGCCGCTCCGACATCCGGGAAGTCAGCTGCGAACGACAGGAAGGAAAGATTTATGAGCGCAAATGCGAAAGCCTTTCCCTGTCGTCTTTCTCCCTCCTTTTTTCATTTTCTTTTATTTTCTGTTTTAGTTGCTTTGTTTCATTATTTATTTACTTTTATTTAAATGTTTACTCTTTGTTTTATACTTTTGTTTTTCTTTATATATACTGTCTTATTTTTATTTTCGTATTTATTTTGTGTTACGTTTCGTTTCATTTCTTTTTAATTCCTGCCTTTCATTTCATTACATATGTTGCTTAAAAACTGTTGATCAATTAACTGCCATATTTTTGCTTTATTTACTATACAGCTATGATTTTTATACAACACGGTACCAGCGCAAGAGACAAGGACGAAGGGAGAAGACAATACGAACGCCGGTACTAGAAAGTATGTCGCTAAGGGCAGACAGCTGGGCTAGTTCGTTGTTTGCATTATTATGGAACATGGTACCAGCGCAAGAGACAACGACGAAGGGAGAAGACAATACGAACGCCGGTACTAGAAAGTATGTCGCTAAGGGCAGACAGCTGGGCTAATTGGTTGTTTGCATTATTATGGAACATGGCCCCAGCGCAAGAGACAAGGACGAAGGGAGAAGACAACACGAACGCCGGTACTAGAAAGTATGTCGCTAAGGGTAGACAGCTGTGCTAGTTGGTTGTTTGCATTATTATGAAACATGATTGACAGTTCGTAAACTTCCGTTGACAACTTCTGTCCACAAACTTCAGTATACAATCTCCGCCACGCCACGTAGTTATTGTTTTAATTGCTTTTTAATTTCTGGTTCCTATATAATTACATATATGTTGCTTAAGAACTGTTGAATATTAACCTGTTGAATAATTAACTTGCATCCACGCCCCTCATAAGCCAAGAAAGGCTTACACCTTAATAGCACTCGTCCACATTTGATACAAGATACTAATATGGAAATACCGGCAACCGAACAAATGCACCTTCGATAATACTATGTGACGCGACAAATTTGTGTTAGCAGTATTGGCTGTACATTTCATTCTGACGTTGATTGCGTTCCCACTGAGCCTATGAATTTCATTTATAGAGTCCCTTTTTCGTTTAGAAGTGCCCTAGTCTTTCCAGGGGTGGAGGCTTTGGAGGGTGGAGATGAGTGGGTAGTTGGGTGCACCCACCGGAAGGTGCCTCGGGAGGGCGGAAGCTCCATAAACACACAGAGCCGCCGGCGTTTTGCCCTAGAGAACTATACTGCTGATTTGGGAGAAAGATGACCGACGCCAACCAACGTAAATTGCAGAAAAATCACGATGTTTCGGGACAGGCTCGGTTCCTTCTTCATGGTGTGACTACGGGCGAGGCGCAGCTTGGCTTTTTAAGCCCTCCTGTGGAAGACCTCCGGGTCAGTGGCCGCAAACCATGGATGTAAGAAGAGGAAAGTGTCCCCAGGGAGCGATTAACGTTCTCCCATGTCTGTTGGATGATACTAGTGAGTCGCACCAACCAAAAATTAAGATCTTGGGTCGCTGATCATCCAAACAACAGCGCATACTATCAATCAAAATGACGGGAATTTGCCACCTATCTACGCGAGATGCCTGGGATCGCATATACGCCGCATAAAAAAGGCACCACCGTAACGTTTTGCCTCATTGTGAACAAGGCTCCCGTGTGGGAGCCGAAACGTCATTCCATCTTAATTTTTGGTCGGTGCGACTCACTAGTATCATGTACCATCCCGACCAGACGGGATTCCGTCAGACCCTTGACTACATGTCTGTTGAATGTGCCAAGACTCGAGTAGAAGCCTCCTGCACGGGTTAGCCTCGGTTTCTAGTACAATAGTACCTTCAAAAGTTCTAACGTAGTAAAATAGATTTTCCTATACATGTATTGGGTGCCGTATCATGAAGACGCACAAACCTGTATAGAAAATAAAGTTCTTTAAAATATTATCCGTTCTTGGTGCGGAATTCTGCTTTACCGTTAATCAGTATGGACATTTGTTAAATACTTTACACGCCTGATTTCCGCGCCGGCCAAGCGCTGAACAATACTGATGGAACCTGCATATTTCTTTCAAGCGCATGCTTAATTATGCAACATATTATTAGTCAGTATTCACAAACGTTCTTGGAGTGAGCCTCCTTTTGATTGCGTTTATAGAAGAAATATTGTTTGGGTAAGATACCTGCGCTTCACTGGACGGAAAATGACTAATTTCAAAGTGAGATCAAAGTAGTCACTAGACAGTCTGATCAGTTTCGAGCTACCGACTCGCTAAGAGACTCTCTAGACCCTGGTTACTCTTCATCTGTACAGCAAAGCAATTCAAGCTTCTTAAAATGTGAAAACAATGAAAAACGATAGAGATCATTGCGGTCACCCGCACTAGAGTAATGCGAAAGCAATGGCGCCTCCACGATCGATTGATTGATCGATGACTGGGTGATCTAACCTAAATTACTTAATCTCTATAATTAACCAATCTAATTAAATTAATAATTGATCACTAATTTAGGTGTTAAATGTGTTCACGCTTTTCATTAATCAATAATTGATTGATTGGATTTCGATTAACCCCGATTATTCCCTCGCTACATATGAGCACCCATTTCGGGTTTTCAAATTTGTTGTCGCGCGTAAGCTCCGCCCACACTTCCGGTTTTCCAAATTTGGCGCCACAGATTGCCCTGGCTCCGCCCACTTTTTGGACATTTTTGCTCTAATTAACAAATCAACTTATCGCCACAATTCTTTTTTCGACATGAGCCTCACATAATTCGTTCTAAGTTCCTCACAACTGCTGCGGACACGACCCTGGCGACATAGCCTAGTAATGCTAATATTAAGAGTCGACTCATCATTCAGTGAATCAATCGTTCGACTAATGGACTAGTCACACTGGCTATGAAGTGAACCTATTACGAAGAAGTACTCAGTAGTCGAGCTTCTCAGCGGAAAGTTTGTTGCTCACCATACAAGGCCTCCACAGCGGCCTCGGAGGAGATCGCATCTGGGTAGCCCACGACAATGCCGTAGTTTTCAGCCTTTTCTATGGTGATGTTCTTCAGAGGCGCCCTTATCCAATCCGTCGTCCGCAGCTTCCGCAAAAGGGATGACCGCACGTTCAGCAAAACTTGTCGGGCAGACGAGAGTGCTTGCCCGGGAACGACTGTGAAGAGAAGTGTGCGCAGAGAATGGCAGTCCAGCCAGCGTGGGATGGTCATGGTTATGCAAAGAAGCATTAAGTAGACGTCTATGGGTATTGTGTTCAGGTAAGTTTCGGCAGATGGCAATTTCGCAAAAGAGCCCTCTATCACCCAATGGTGCTATAACGCACTGTGAGCCCCTGGCCTCAATTCCGGCCTTTGAGCCCTGCAGACTCGCATTTATGATGCGCCAGAGTTCAAGATATTTGGACGGCGAGATAGTGTCTTGCACCCACTCCTCAGGACGACAATGTTCTGATAGGTGAAGCAAGTGCTCGACTGTACTGCACAACAGCGTATACCTTGTGGCCTGGGAAATCCCAACGTGAAGAGGCATCAGGGATTCCATCTGTATATTCTTCTGCAAGAAGATTTAACTTTTCTTGCATTCCTTTTATCCTTGCATTAATCTACAACAAGGATGTCATGTGGTTCAGCAGCGATATGCTGAGAAGTAAACCCATAAGTCATGCGTCACATCTTCACTTTGCAGAATAATAACGATAATTTTACATATAATACGTTTAGTTCGAAAAATAAACAACGTTCTGCGTTTTCCCGTAGAAGCAACGGTTGATTTCACAAATGCGGACATTGAGGAATCTATATTAAACCACCGTCCATTCTCGCCCATTTTATGTCGTCCAAATAAAAATATAAATACGCACACTTCTCGAAGTATCGCCTTTGGACGGCCGGTGCCATGATGGAGGAGACTGTTTCGTAGCAGAATTGACGGACAGCATCTGGCCTCCGTCCATGCGCAGTTCTTGCTTTCCTGGCCAATTCACGGCCGTGGGAGAGCTCCAACAGCCGTCGAACAAGGCTCCAAGCCAGCAGAATGCGAGAGTCTTCCAGGTGCATGCGGGAGCTGTCCATGAACAGGACGACGATTGCAGTCGCGTTCTTCCACACCCACATAAAGTTGCGAGGTGTCAGAGTGTAGTTCGGGATCAGCCCCTGCCACTGGGCTGGAAAGGAGACGCGCAGTGACAACGCGACTCAGGTTTCTGCAGTACAACACCCACGCGTCGTGTTGCTGCCCAGCACACAGTGATAGCTACTGGAAGCGGAATCCGATTGTACAGGTCTGTCTGCTCCCGACTGCATTAGAGTAGAAGAACTGCAGATTGGGCTAGTTGGTGGTGTTGATGCATAGTGGTGGTTCGACAGCGCAACAGCACACACAGACCAAGTAAGAGACGAGACACACAAACCAGCGCTGGTTTGTGTGTCTCGTCTCTTTTTTTTGGTCTGTGTGTGTTTGCGCTGTTGAACCACCACTATGCATTAGAGTAGTCCCATCGCTTGGTACTGCGCCCTTCAAAAAAAAAGGTCGGTAATAATTAAACTACAGGCATGCACACTCAAATCCCTGGGTGAAACTTCTGGCGAAATGCATTCCCAAAGAGTGCCCAAACAAGCCTCTGTTTATTTTATCGTCGCTATCTTCATATTATAATGCTTCCTCCCTTTTTTGCGTGTTTTCACGGATAACATGGACGACCGCTCCATGACAGCACGGCCATATATTTATGGTAGAATTTCGATGGTATTGGTGGTATTCGTTGTTTCCAAGTGGTCTTGGCCTCGATCAGTAAGTATTCTGAAAAGTTTTTCAGCGGTGCCTCAAGTTTAAATGGTTGCCATGAATTCCGGATGCTTAATTCAGTAAAAACCTGCCCTGAAAGCACTATAGAGGATTTATGTAATAAAAACGATCTTTGGATGGGTATGTTAATCGATGCAAGACGAAATTGCTTTAGCCGCCTCGAGAGCTCACTTTCGCGCCGTACACATTGAGGGTATGTTCTGTCTGCTTTGTGTCCTTCACTAGTTACAGCTCCTGATATTGCGCCAAGATGGGTATAAAGGAAAAAATAAAAAATAAAGAAATAAGATACGTAGCGAAGCAACCTCAGCAGTGAAGAGCCTTAGGTGGTCGAAATTATTCCGGGGCCCTCCAACCTCGGCACCTCTTACTTTCTTCACTGATACCTTGCCTTCTTCCTTAATGGTGCGGTTGAGGTGCCCACCGAGAAGTGAGGCATTTATTGCGCCATTTAATTTCCCAAAAACCACAATTTTTTTTATGAGCATTGAGCTCACTTTTTAGTCTAGTATGTACGAATAGATGCATGATTTCTTTTCTTCACCCATAATTACGAAGAAGCAAAAGCAAATTTCTCAAGTAGGAATTATTTGTTTTTTTCTTGTGTTGCTAACACTTTCAGAAAAACTCACGAAATTTTTTTTGCTGGATTGATATGGGCATACGGATTGATACTTATATGTTCAATAAACTGCATGTACACACGAAAGCGAAGCTGCAATTACAATACTGCACAACAAGACACGATTTTGAACATGGCAACTTAAACTAATATAACCTTATAAACCTAAACGCTCCGACTTTTTCTTGCCTCTCAAACAGCGTTCGGAGTAAAGACACCCCACTGGTGTCAAAAGCTCCTTCCTTCAAACTGGAGAACATTTGCTGTCGTATTCGCTTTAAATAAAGGAACAACATTTCTCCTCGCATTTCCTTCATTGCAATAGATCAATTAGTGGATTTTCAAGTGAAAAAGCAACAGCACTGGCAACAAATTGCCGTGTAGTGAAGAACACCAAATTATTTTGAGTCTCAGGGGTATTCCCGTGTTAATAATAATAATAACAACAATAATAATAATAATAATAATGATAATAATAATAATAATAATAATTGGTTTTTGGGGGAAAGGAAATGGCGCAGTATCTGTCTCATATATAGTTGGACACCTGAACCGCGCCGTAAGGGAAGGGTAAAGGAGGGAGTGAAAGAAGAAAGGAAGAGAGAGGTGCCGTAGTGGAGGGCTCCGGAATAATTTCGGCCACCTGGGGATCTTTAACGTGCACTGACATCGCACAGCACACGGGCGCCTTAGCGTTTTTCCTCCATAAAAACGCAGCCGCCGCGGTCGGGTTCGAACCCGGGAACTCCGGATCAGTAGTCGATCCGGAGTTCCCGGGTTCGAACCCGACCGCAGCGGCTGCGTTTTTATGGAGGAAAAACGCTGTTCCTGAGTACAATCTGAAAATTGGTTTTCGAGGAAATGAAATGACGCAGTAACTGTTTCACAAACCTCGGCGGAGACCTGAACCGCGCCGTGAGGGTAAGGATAAAGGAGAGAGTGAAAGAAGGAAGGAGGAAAGAGGTGCCGTAGTGGAGGGCTCCGGAGTAATTTCGACCACCTGGGGATCTTTAATGTGGACTGACGTCACACAGCACACGGGCGCCTAATGGTTCGAAGCCGACCGCGGCGGCAGCGTTTAGACAACACACGGGGACCTTTTGCGTTTCCTGAGTATCGCCAAGCCGTATCAAAGTGCGGACTGTCTAGCCGTATCAGAACGCAACGTCGTCCTCGGCAGTCAAACCCTGTAGCCGCTTATACTTTACCAGACGGTACAAACCCGCTACCAGAGGGTATTTAGTGTCTAACCTCAGCGAAATGAAGTGCGCTTTCTAAAGAAGGCTGCCAAGAACTTATACACAAAATCTACCTGTGAAGAAAGAAATCAAAACTGCGCAAGCACTGTAAGAACACAGGAACCCACTGGAAACGTAAAACTGGACGACTAGAGCGCCAGAAAGCACAAGCAGATACTGTGCGAGCACTACAAGAGCAGAAAAATTCTCGTAGCTCAAAAGTAGACAACTAGAGAACAAGAAAGCAGAAGTAGCTGCTAATTTTTTTCATGCGTTGCCTAATCAAGTTGGCAGCTATGGCAGCTGCAGGCTAGTGCACTTTCTCTAAGAGAAATATTGTTTATTTTTAATTGGGAAGATGTGATTGCACTTGGAATGGAATACTGTTTTGGAATGTTTGGAATGGAATACTGTACCTGGATGGCAGCCTTAACTAAAATGCATCTGACTACCGCTTACAAAATGGTCTACAGACTTCTAGCCTTCCTATAGACATTTCCTTTTGTCTATTCATAGTCTATAGAGTGCTTGTAGAGGAAAGTCTACTAAAAAGTACGGCCATACATCTATAGATTGTCTATAGGATTTGTATAGCCTATCGACTGCTCTCTAGGGTTTGTCTATACAGAGTCCATAGACTTTATAGACAAAAATCTATGAACAGTCTAAAGACTGCTCAAAGAAATTTTTGTAAGGGACGGAGCCTGATATTCTGCCCAGTGACACTTGCTTTGAAGAGCCGAACACACCTTGTGACACGGTATTGTTCGTGTACTTTCCCAGCTGCTGCAGGCTTGTCTGCACGAAGTCGCGCGCGTTGCGCCGGAGAATTCGTATCTGTTCCCGCACTGCACCAAAAAAAAGAGCAAATAATGAAAGCCATAAGGTCGACGCAGCCAGTCACACGCCACTGGGCACCACAGGCACCTGAAATTCATTGAGCACAAACTAAGACCACTACGTTTATGTTAAAAAATAGAGATCACTGTGGCAACCTGCACAGGAAGAATGCTAAAGCGTTTACGCTTACTCGACACTAGTCGCCTTTCAAGTTTGGCGCCATAGTTGCTTTCCCGTTCACACGATTGGTTATTGATGAACTCTGATTATACCCTACTTTCATCCCGGCAACCATTTTGAATTTTCTAATTTGTTGCCTACCTAATTTAATTAATTACCTATTTTCATCTAATTAATCAATCTTTCTTATATCTCCTTTTATCTCTTAAACACTTTCTAATGCTTTTGAGCTGTTTATCTAAATTTATTAATCATTTTGCTGCTATTTACACGCCCATGTCCATTTTCCCGTGCACTCACTGCATCGACGTACGCGCTATTTCGACGTTTTTCTGACATGTTTGGCTCTAATTAACTACTCATCCTATCGACATAATTCTTTTTGCGACATCATCCTCACGTCACCCTCTTTAGATTACAGCCCCTCGTTTGAAGCAACCTTTTCTGAGGACCTCACAACTGCGGCGAAAATCTTCTGGTGGCACGACCCAGTCGACATAGCCTAAAAAAGCTTTCGCATTACAAACCTAATGACATCAGTTGAAATCATTTGTTCGACCACTACAACAATGCAATATGAAAGCTGATAATGAAGAATACTATGCACTTTCATTTACACACAGCAAAGGCGAACACGGACAAGAGTGAAGAGAGGAAAAACTCATGTACTGAACGAAGATCAATAAATTTTGATTTGATTTGACCACAAAGCGCTGTGTGGCGCCTCCACTCCTGTCCATGTTCTTTCCGCTGTGTGAATGAAAGCATGAAATACAAAACTCGCTCAGCATCTGGTCTTAAGCGAATACTGCATTAGTTTTCTCAATCGCAGGTTATAATTTTCAGAAACAATGGTTCATTAGTTTTCTCCTCAGAAATATTGGCCTACTTATTCACAACTTCTGGGTAACTTCCAAATGCACTCTGTTCCCCCTTTATCCTTGTAGCATTTACCTTCTCATGACCAGGATCTGTGGTACACTACATCCCGTAGTTAGGTGTCCTTGCTTAACTCTTCCAGAACATCGCTGGCTATGCTATCGCAAACTGTTTTGTTCTTTAAGTGATGAATATCGATTTTGTTTTCTTGACCTTAATTTTTAGTCGCATTGATTTACTTTGAGTTACTGCACATGCCAGGCTATGATCCGCGGTACCAGGACGCGGTACCAGGACGCGGTACCAGGCTGAAGCTAGTAAAACTAGTCACCTATAACATATGGCTGCACTCAGGCGGGGCGTTAATGATTTATATTATGCGATTGCATAATAAACCGTCGAGCTGTTTCCGGGCGTTGTGTCGCTGTCACACTATCTGAGGCAGCAGTTTCCGTAGCCAGAGATTATGGGCCCCCAGTTTATCGCACAGTTTGGTACTGACTGAGTTTTTATCTGCGTGATATCTCGCACCTGACTGGTAGTAGCAACTTGCGCCAGCCATCAGCAGGGGGTCGAACTGTCAACGCTCAAATGCAAGGGCGTCTATGGAAGCGGTTTACACTAAGGGTACTATGGCATGAATGTCTATGAGAGCGGCCTTGCTGACGCTTTGTAACACGTAATCAGCGATTAAATGTCCCCTTTTTGAGGTGGTTTTTACACCCTTGACTCTTCCTGACACCCTAAGCGTCTCATTTATCGCCTTCGAATCCCAGTGCACTGGAACTTTAACTCAAAAACTGTGGCCCTTGCCGCATCATCCAGCGGACCATCAGTCATGTTCACGAGGGCCCCTTTAGACCTACTTGTGTCGTTTTATCACGCGCCGCACTCAGCAGCCAAATTGGCTTCTTTTTCCGTGGGAGTAATTGGAAGGTTGCGATCGATTTTTTTTGCTTCAGCTTTCAGATGATCAAACCTCGCCGCAGTTAAATTCACGCAATATAAGTTTGCCATCCAATGGCCAGCAGAGGCGTATACGTACCAACGTGCTCGATTCGCACAATGCGAGCGGCAAACGCAGAAACGTTTTGGATGTTCGGGTCGTAGATGTTGACCCTTATGGAGTAGGAACGGGCGGTGTTCAGGTCGCCGCCAAGCTGCATGTAGCTGTTCTCCATCCATTTCTCATCATCTGCGTTGATTCCAATCTGCGTCAAAGCGTCGGAACACCAGTAAGTTGCACGTTTCCATCTAAAAAATTCGCACTGGCTTAACTCGGCTGACCCTGGATTCAGCGAGAAGCACGCTTCCTAAACAGCGTGAGGCTCGTCCTTGGCAGCTCCGCTATACGCTCGTGACAGCCTTTCTACATATATCAACACGACCACGTGGCTATGACGTGGTATCATATATGGTCTTACGATACCCAAATCGGATTCCATCACGTGGCTTCACATCGCTCCATCGGATGTTGTTAAGGTCAACTCAAAGGTCACCCAATGTCAAAGGTCAAATGTCACCTAAAGTTCATGGGTCAAGGGTTCCACACCATAACTGTACCACATATGGTCATACACGGCTGACGTGGTTGGGCTGAACCAAGGGTGTGACATTCCCGTAGAGCCAATGGGGACGATTTTGAAATGCGACGGTGGCGGTGCCTGGGAGTTGGCGGTAATATTTTCATTCATAAGCATGTTTGTGTTGTCTACTATGGTCGAGAAATTTTACTTTTTATTAGGCTGGACTCCAGCCGCGTTTGCCGCCAGATACCAGGATCGCTGCAATCGTTCCGACTGTGGCGACACTTACGGCGCGGACGCGCAACTTGCAACATGCCACAGCACTGGCTGAACGTCGTTCAAGGTCATTCTCCAGCCTACGCGACGACTCCTTTACCTAGCGCAGTGAAGCTTTCCGCTTTAAAATTAGACAGGACACTTAAGCTCCGCCTTAAGGGTTTGACGCCATTGTGGTAATGAGTTCATGCCCATATATGCGGAATTGGTCATTCGCACCTTTACATTTATATGTCCCTGGGAGTCCCCGTACCACTCATTGCGCAATGGTGCAGCGGTTAATGGAATACGCCACTACCGTGCGACGGCAGTTACTGCAAGCGGTGTTTCTTGTGCGGCACATGTTACTCTTCCCGCGCAACAAAAATTAGGCCCAGTCCGGTGATCGAACATGCCATTATCGCCTATCCGATACAGCCACACTATCAGGTCACGCTTGTGGAAAATTGCAAAATACGGCTATGAACAAACTGACAATGGCCTGCCCTTATAAAAATGGTCTGTAGACAGTCTATAGACTCCTTATAGACTATTATCTTTCTATAGATATCTTTTTGCCTATTCATAGGCTAAAGGCTCTAGACAAAAGTCTACTGAAAGTGCATGGCCATTAATCTACTGATTGTCTATAGGTTGTCTATGGGATTTGTATTGCCTATAGACTGTTCTCTAGGCTCTGTCTATAAAGAGACAGAAGTCAATGGAAAGCCTGCACAGATTTTTTTGCAAGGGTGAACTTCGAATGCGTCCCATAATCTTCCTTTTAAACTTGTCCAGCGCTCGCACTGAGCATTTAAGACTGGCATAGAAAAACCTATGGGGCGCGTTTTTGGCGATAAATAGCAGAAAGCTACCAGCGTTCCAAGGAGGAATCTGCAGATATATTGTATTCTATAGTGTAATCTTCATTAACTGCGTTCATTAAAATTTCGTGGTGAAAAAATGCGCTCGTCAAGAATTTATGGGTCTGCAACTGTGCTAGTCAGAAAGGATAACAACTAGACTAAAAAGACGCAACTGCAGCTGCACTATAAACAACCGCTAGAAAGGAGACTGCAATGGATAAGTGACTGTTCCCGTTTAGATCTCTAGATTTCAACCAGTATTTTTGAACTGCGAATTTTCTAGAAAGGCTGTGTCTTAGTTACACCTATAATTTGCATGGTTCCGCATGGTTGACTGATTATGCGTAATTACTCCCTGATTGTAAGCTCACTCTGCATATGAAGGGATTCTCACAAGCGCATACTGTACCGTGAAAGTTTCAGCACCCAAACCCTTAAGTACACCTATTAACGCGACAGCGTTACAGGCACCGTTCACCAGAAAATCCTGTGTCAGCATCGGCGTTGCGCGAAAAATCACGAGCATGGGTTTGGCATGTGGTCCCCAGAAAGCAACCCAGGAAGCTGGTAGGTCACCTAAGTCACGTGTGACCTTGCAGCGTCATCACAACCTGCCCACTGCATTATTAGCAAACTGCCCACCGCGGAAGGTGGCTGTTAAATTTATGATTGGTCGCTCGGGAAGAGGAACCTAGGCTGCACAAGGCCCGCCGCTGGGAGCACCTGCCATCGCAGGGTAGTGGCGCATCACTTAACCGCTGCATTACTGCGCCAGGATAGTTATGAGTGTTATGAGGACTTCCTGGAATCTAAGAATATAATATAGAGAATGACCTGTTGCGTGTACGGGAATTAACCCACTACGCTGTCGCTTCATATAACCTCAAGGTGGAGCCTTAAGTGTCCCCTCCAAGTTTTCTTCCAGCCCTATCTGGATCCTATTAAGTTACATGCACATAGAAAATGGCGAAAAACTGACATTGACAGCTAGCTGCCAAGTACTAAGCTGAAGCCAACGGGGGAAGAGGAACTGCGTTAACCCCATGAATGTCCCAGGTTCAGCACCCTCTCCAGATTGGGACACCTCATGCACTCACACTTCCTTTCATATAGGGCGGTACCCAGAAAATGCGCATGCTATGAAAGCGCCCGCTGAGTTCTAATGTCCACTTTAAAAAATCTGTACTATCATGTGTAAGGTAGATGCAAAAACAGATAATGTAAATAAGGTTAAGAGATCCTGCGGTTTATGGCCAACAAACAGACGACAGCAGTGCTGGGAGACTACGACGTAAGTGCTTTAGCTCTTCCTGCCAAAGCCGTGCTCAAAACGCTATGTGCTCAGCGAAGGCTTGAAAGACGTCGTGAATAATGAATTTTCTAGTAACAGGAGGGTACTCCCAACAGTGGTCTCTTGCTGAAGTAAGATTTTTTTATGGAGCAATTTGTCCGACCGCTCAAGGGAGGTGTAAAATTGCAACTTACAAATTTGCAAGTGTCGCCCCGATCCTTTCGTTTATTTTCTGTTTTCTGCTTTCGTCAAGCACGCGCACACATATAGCACCGAGATATCTTCGTCTTGAAGATATTGAAGTCAGTGAAATTGATGTCTGGCCATGGAAAGAAAAATGATAGGTGTATCGTTAAGAGACCGGAAGCGGACAGAGTGGGTGAGGAAGCAAACGCGGGTTGATGACATCCTAGTCGAAATCAAGAGGAATAAATGGGCTTGAGTAGGGCATGTAATTCGAAGGCAAGATAACCGCTGGTCCTTAAGGGTAACGGAGTGGATTCCAAGAGAAGGCAAGCGTAGCAGGGGGCGGCGGAAGGTTAGGTGGGCGGAGGAGATTAATATGTTTGCAGGGATACCATGCCGCAGCTGGCAAAAGGAAAGGGTTAATAGAGAGACATGGGAGAGGCCTTTTCCGTGCAGTAGGTGTAGTCAGGCTGATGATGAATTGGGGTGATGAAGTTTTTAGTTTATCAGAAAAGACTTCCAATTTCAAGTCAAATTTCAGTAAGAGAAGGGACATCACGCCGAAGTGAGCATCATTTACACTTTTATCATCACGTTCATTCGCCAGTGGGATCTTTCATCAAGAGGAAGCAAGGCCGGTGGAGTCCCGGACATGGCTTCTTCCCACTGCCGCGCGAGGGCACATGGCGATCGTCGGAATCAAATAGACGGGCATCGGGATACTGATAAGCCAAGCGATGGGCGCGTACAGGAAGGTTGGAAGCAAAGCCAGGCGCCCACCGCACACCTCAGTGTCTTGTCAGGGGAGACAGCTGTTGGACGGCGCTGACTTATACAAGAGCCTCGGGTTACGTTGCGACGCGAATAGTATGCAAGGTCGCTCAATATGAAAGGCAACACGCGAGAGCTAAGCCGCCACCCTTCGCGAATGCGCAGATGCACGTGCTCAGTAACCCTGGCCGGGTGCCGCCTATTTCCTCCGGCTTTTGGTGGCAGCCCTTACAAAAATGGTCTATGGACAGTCTATTCACAGTCTAAAGACTGTTCATAGACAGTCTACTAAAAGTGTGTGGTCATAAATCTATAGATTGTCTACATACTGTCTATAGGATTTGCACTGTCTATAGACTGTTCTCTAGGGTTTGTCTATAGAGAGTCTATAGAATTTATAGATAGAAGTCAGTGGACCGTCTATAGATTGTCTAAAGAAATTTTTGTGCGAGAGCGCTTCGCAAAGTGTGGTAGCCACGCGCTCGCGTGTTACCTTTCATATTGAGCAATCCTGTGAAAGGTGCACGCGGTTAGCTGCAGCCAGCACGACCAAACTGCCACTGCGTGTGCGTTAAGCGGGACTAATTTCATACAGGAACGGCATCCCATGCAGTCCACATAGACTTACTGATTCCCAAACAGAAAATGAGTCGAATCAGCCATTGTTCCGTGCTAGTTGTTCACTATCCCTGGCTTTTTTTTCACTACTGATTTTTTTTTTACTTCCAATACTGACTTCACTAAACGCAGCAAGCTCTCTGAGTATCGACGGCCCACTTGCTCGTTTTCAATACAGAGTTATGAAGCTTCGAATAACCATGCGGGCATAACTAAGTACCAGTTTCTGAACGTTGCCACAAAGATGCGCCATTTAAGGCCGTTGCCTTAAAAAATAAACAGCGCATTTCCAGCTCCGATCTCTTTTGAGCATACTATCGGCAGAAGTTTTCTTGCTAATTAATTAATGGCGTCTCTGGACCAATGGTAAATGCGTTTTATCAAGTTTATAATAATGCTTTTCCATGTATTAATTGCTAGTTTGCTTTGCTGTAGCCGCGTGTGTGAATAATTTGACATTTTATTTATTTGTTGTTGTTGAGCCCAGCTGTGCCTTGTGTGTTTATTGTGCTTTCTATTGTATAGCCAGTGCTTAGTGCATTTTTTTCTGTACATGCTATTGTTCTAAATGAAGCATGTACCACCCTGCTAAAATCCTCGTGCGGTGATTTTAGTATCTACAAATAAATAAATAATAAGTAGCTAGTTTACTATCTGAGTACTGTGCGTGGCGTCACAGTAGGCTAATTTTCAGATTGAGGACAAATATGAAGGTCCTATAGTTCTGGACACGAAACTACAAGGCAGTTCCAAAAGTGTCACGCTTAAAGAAATGCATTGAAAGTTCTCAAGGTGTCATACTTGCAAAATCGGTTCACGGGGCCGCCGATTCGTCCAAGTCACTTCAAATTTCACGAAGGTGTGGAGACCGTAGACCAAGGAAAGCTGCGTCATCCTGTCCCAGACGTTGAAATTCGGGTCAGTGCGCATAGTTGAGAAGTCGAGGTCGAGCCCCCGCAAAAATGACTTCAGCGATGCTACCTGCATGCGAGAGAGAAAAAGCGGTTACCGCAACAGTGTGATGAGAGATTAAGCGACAGCTGTTTACGTAATTATATTTCACGTGTAAAGAGGCAAATCAAACAATAAATGTGGACGACCACAATCTGTGAACACAGTGCAGCTCAGTAGCCCAGCGTTCGTGAGCGCCAAACTGAGCTTCGTCAGCTTCGTCTTGGTTCTCCTTCATCGGCACTGGCCGCTTGGGCATCGAACCCCAACTGTCTTACACACGACATACACAGTATGAGATCGAATTCAAATCTGTATAGTTATAGAGTCCTTATTTTCGTAAGCCTAGTACAACAATTTTTTTTATAGTTCCTTCTTAGCAACTATGGTTTCGTGGTGAATTCAGATTTGTAGCTCGCCGTATCGGATTTAACAACTTCTAAAGCGCGAGTATTTTTTTCAGCCGTCTTAAAAATAAACCACGCAGACGTGAAGTGCCTGTACCCGCGCCCACTAGTTCACACAACTCGAAGGCGCCAATATCACGTGACTTCATCGGTTCGTCCGGATTGCTGGGCTGAAGGAGCGGGGAGCAATTTAGTTCAGCAGGAAACGATAGATTTAATCAGTGGAGAGAGGCGATATGAATGGATGGTCTGGCTTTAAAATGTAAAACTGATTATTTGTGACTCTGCTCAACAGCATGTTGCACTCAACTCGTTGGTGCCTATACGGCTGGTGCGCACATAAGCAGCTGTACAGTAACAGTTAAACTTGCTAGCGAATTCCAGCATGTGATAGGATCGGCGGTCGTGATGCCTGGGCCGTCCCAACGAAAAGCGTAATTATATGAGACAGATAATGAACCATTTCCTTGCCCCCAAAACCAAATATTATTATTGTTATTCCACGAGTTAGTTTTAGTGCATACTTCTGGATTACATTCTTGTTCACCATGTATATTTGTCATTGTACTGCCGTACCGTTACAATGCATCTAACCGCCGCAGAGCTTCAAGCGGATAAGGTGCTCGGTTTCGGAGCCCGAAGACGACGGTTTGATTCAGGGACGGTTGTATTTCGATGTAGGCTAAATACAATGTACTGTGTGATGCGAGTGCTCGTTAAAGGGCTACAGGTGGTCGAAATTATTCCGGAGCGCTCTAGTATGGCGTCCCTTATAGGCCATGTCCAGAAGTTAAATCCCATATACCACTGCACTTTTACATTTTACCTGTCACTGGACCTTGTCACTTAGTATAAATAAGCGCCCCACTGCTGAATGTACGTTGACCATCCGTCGTCTTCAGTTTTCTTTTCCTTCGGAGTATCGGTGCTTAATCTCAGTACCGCAGAAAGCAGAATGAAATTCTCGTAACAGAAAATCAAGCGTTCCGCTTTTCAGCTGAATCAAGGCTGCCAGCGCATCGTAGTAGAGCTGTTAACACTGCCAAAAAAGACAACACATACGTGTTTGGCAATCGGGCTCTAAACGTTGCGTATTCCAAATTTTCTGTAGCGAAAGTTCAGAGCCAAGAATAATGTTACTGTCGTCTTAAGGATATATATAATAAATAAATAAATATTTCTCAAACAAATTTCCTTTTTACCAAAACAGGATTTCATTATACGCTTTTTTCGAATGTCGCTTCCAGTTTCGTGCGTAATTTACACTTTCGAAACGTTTTCGTGAAACTGTGCTAAGACGCAGCCGTCGAGCAACAATATATGGATCTACGAACGACATGAGCAGTCAGTCACAGCAGCTGCACCATTTTTACCACAAGCCTTATATAATTTTTGGTAAGCTGGAGAGAAGTACAAGCATCATAGCCGAACCATGGTCAAGTAATAAACAAACAGTCTGAGTGCAGCGGTTTAATTAGCCGTCGAACTGGTCCAGGGTCGACGGAACCTCGCAAAAAAAAATGGAGACCTTCTTAACCACATTTTTAGTGAAAATTCGAAAGCCTTTAGGTTGCCTCCTATTGTGTCTACAGTGAGTGCCGAATGTTCCTGTGATTTTTCGCGCCAACAACTGTTTATAAACGCCGCGGCTGCCACCTGTGCCTTGCTTCCATCTGAATTTTGAATGAATGAACGCGTTACATACACTAGACGAAGGACTATTTATATATATAAAAAACTACCGCCCCGGGGGCACATTAATCCACCCCAGCCCTCCAAGAAACCCTGCTAAACCGCTTTAATGCCCTGCCATAATGATAGGTTTTGATGACATAGTCACTTGACTCGTCTTGACCAATCAGGATGACCCATCGGGGCAGTTTGTGTGACGTTTCGACCAAGAAAGGAATTTTGTTGCAGATAGTTATCGATCAATTGGCTCCCACCCTACCATATGCTAACCGCCCCGGTTAGCTCAGTTGGTAGAGCGACTGCTGCGGTGAAGCGGTGGTCCCGGGTAAGATCATCAGACCAGCTCGATTTTTTTCTTTTTTTCACAGAAACTACGAAGTTTCTGCGAAAACTGTACACCTTTATGGCGCGTTCACACTTGAACATTCGGCGTCGAGAGCGAGCGGAATCCACGGCCGCCTAAATGCTGCCTCGTTCACACTTCCCGGCCACCGTGTCGCCGTTCATCATCTGTGCGCTCACGGCGTACACAGATATGACAAGAGGTTAATCGATGCTGTCTGCGTACTAAAACCGCATGCACGCTTACGTACGCTATATGCAGCTATTTTGCCGGAAGTTACGTCATTTCTAAAATTCTCACTTTTTAAACGATAGGTTTAGCCTAGTGTCGCCATCTGGTGGTTAGGAGGGAAACCACAGTCGCCAACAAACCGACGCCCATCTCAAGCCTAAAAGGGGAAGAATCGCCACCCAAAATTAAAAAAATAAATAAAGCAAATGTGTCACTCACACGTTCTGATATAGGCGAGATAAGACAAAGGGAAAGACCTCTGGTTCTTTTATGGCCGGTGAACGCGCTGAAAAAAGCACTAACAGCGAGGATATATGAAACAGATACTGCGCTATTTCCTTTCCCCAAAAAACCAATTATTATTATTAATTCAGTCCCAAGCGAGGCGTCCTGCATCTAAGGGCGCCGCCATGTGTGTCGCGGCGGGAATCCGACTTCGTACTCGTCTTCCTACTGGCTGACGAGATTCGACGGACTTTTTTCTGGAGGCAGAATTCGGTCCTGGACCGATCGGACTTTCCACTGGGTATTTTGGCGGAATCTCTGTCGCGGCAGCGGATTCCGCTCGCTCCCGCCGCCGAATGTCCAAGTGTGAACGCGCCATTACTCTGTAGCCGCATAGCTGCGCATGGGTGGATGCAAATGAGTACTTTGCTCCCTTATTATAAAACGGCAGTACGTCTCGCACAGCGCACTGCGGCTTTAGCAAATGGAGCGCTCGTTCGTACCTCGGAATTGGTGGGGCTGGATCCGAGGCGGACACAGGCCTGGAACATGGCAGCCGCTTTATCCGCCGCGCTCTGTCCCGTGGCACGGATTCCAGTGGTGTTGAGAAGCATTTCTTGGATACTTCTGCGCGTGTACTGTTCGATCTGATAGAGGACACCAGTAAGACGGGAAAGCATGAGCCGCAGCATTTCGAACTTGGAGGGGAGGGAACATTAGGCCTTAATTACCCGGCGTTCGAATTAAAGCCGAGATTTTCAATACATTTCTTGCTGACGGCAATGAAGTCCCAGCTCGGATAAGCAGGAGGTTTAATTTCGTCGAATTTGAATTTAGAAGAGTATATTGACACTATTATTTTATGCTATCTGGCCATAGCTGCGCTATAGCGCCATAAATAGTGATCCTCACAACGTTGACACCTATTCTCTAGCTTACAAGAAAACTAGCTGCCTCTATTATGTTGTTTAGAAAACTAGCAAGCGTTATATTTAACTCGTCGGCAACTTGAGGGGGACTGCTGCACTATGATAACGATGAACGTTGCCTGAATACAAGATATGGTGATTTGTTTATGCATTTCGCATACCCTCCATCGCGGATGCATAGGAGAGAGGAACGGGCTACCGAGATCAAAATACGACATAAAAACGGCAAGGTAAACAGTACAAAAATACAGAATAAATATAGGTAGCGTGATAATGCAAGTATTGAAAAACTAACAGGACGGTTACGGCTATGTAACGCGAGATTCAGCGACAGCTCTTTAGTCGTTTAGTTTTGGGAATATTTTGATGTAGAAAAAATAGTGACCTCGTATCACACTGGTACAGTGGTCACGTAATGCAACCCTGCACTGGCAGCAGGCTGTTCCAAACAGAGCCACCCGTATAGTTATGCGGCCCAGGTTGACCGTGATATCAGGTGAGTGCGTTAATGACATGGTGGATGTCATTACACATAATGATATGGTAGATGTCATTAGACACCTTTAGCATACCGTGTACAGTGTAAAAGCCACCGCTAGTGGAGTACCGGCCGTCCGCGCGACGCCAATGCGCATGGACAAATCGCCTTGACGACAACAGATGGCGCCAGTTACCCGGAAGATGCGCGCGAGTCTGCAGCACCGGGACCAATCAGTGCGCGCTCACGAGCGTTAGGCGGGCTCCCGGTACTCGGGCACCGGTAACGATAACACGGTACTCGGTATGCTGAAGGTGTCCATTAACGCACGCACCTGGTTACGCCGACGGCGACGAGAAAGCCAGGCACGGGCGGCTAACAGCTATCGTTGTGAAAAAGGGATGACACGACACAATAACAATACCTTCTGCGACCGGATAACATCGGCTGCGGAGCGCCCGTCTCTAAACATAACGAGCCGAGCATTAACCCACCTTAGACAGCGTGCTGATACCCCCTTCGAATCTGCTGCAGACGAACTTGTAGAAGTCGTCGCAAGGTTGGTAGGCCCAGTAGAGCGACTCGTTGATCAACTGCGCGGCCAGCCGGAAGGCGTCCGCAGAGGGCCTTTCTCCTCCGCTGGTGGTCGTCGCCGTTGTTCTGCCGGTCGCCATTGTTCTTGTTGTCCGGGTGGTCCGGCTTCTTGTGCTGGTCGCCGTTGTTCTGGTGGTAGGTGCGGCAGTCCAGTCTGGTACTCGGGGCCCCGTGTACTTTGTCCACCTCCGCGAAGTCCGCGTGCGCCAGGTGCGCGTGTTCCACCAGGTGTATATCGTCCTTGCCGTCCTGGTATATCGCCGGCTCCACCGAGTGAACGCTGCAGTCGTGTTGGCTGAGGACGTGGAGGAAGAAACAATTGAAACGAAAGCTTCACTACGCTAGGTTTTCAACAGGGCAGTGTCACAGCAGTCACGTGACAGATGTCACGTGGTGTCAGGTGGCAACTGCCCCATCGAATTGTGAGCAACCTCCCTACCGTGGAAGGTGGAGATTAAATTGGCTGTTGGCCGAGAGGCCACGTGACCTTTTAAATTCATGTGCTGACTCAGCCCTGCGCTCTCGAGGCGCCCCTTCTAACCAGGTAAGCTTCAACTTCGACACTGGACGCGGAGATGGTTTAAACTGAGACGGAGCGCTAGAAAACTGACTTTGTGATCGGACTAAGCGAGTCTGATTCGGCTACACGTGCATTTCATCGACGCTTTACAGACAGACCGTTCGGCAGTGTGTGTGAACGTAGCCATGCAAAGGAAGCCTTCGCTTCTCACCGGGGTAAACCAAAGTTTAAACCACAGCTAATTTTTTTTCGAGGAAGAAGAGCATGGTCAGTTTGGTTTTGGACAAAGTGCGCATGCTCATAAAGCTATCCCGCTTTTCGCGAGCTAACCAGGATAGGGAAAACGAGGTTCTGGTTAAGCTGCATGTACAAAACAAGCCAACAATTATTTAAGCGATGTGAATCATGGGAATGCCATTTAATGAATGCTTTGGTGGCGGTGGTGTAATAGTTAAGTAATAATTTCTAGATATGTTATCATTTTCTTGAAGGGCACTGTGTAGGCCACTCTACACGTAAGAACAAAATAAAGCGGAACACGCTGAGTCCTGAAGAAAATAAATTTTACCTCAGCGTAAACCCTAAACGCTAATTAGCCTAGAATGGAGTAAAATGGAATAAACTGTCCTGTAGCGCACTCCTTTTCCCTCTTAGTGGCCCAAGCCTTGCGGTGACTGGGGCTCCATGTGACCGACAGTCTCTAATAGGTCGAACAGCAGCCTCGGACAGCAGCTCCTTTGGTTGATCACCTACCACGTGGACTTGTATCCCTTCCACCGCTGCCACACCTCCACGCTCATCACGCTTGTGCTTCCAACTGAAACTAGCCGGCACACGTTCACGCACCTTCTCACACTGTTGCCTATCGGTGCACGTTTGGCTGGAAATTTCAATGGCAATTTCAATTTATTGCTTTTCTAGAGTCGCCACGTTGTTTTAAAGTTGGGGGGAGGGATCACATAAGCCTGGCGTAAAACTTGCGTTTTTCGATGGCGGGGCTCATTATACAGCGCCCCCTGGTTAGCTCTACCAGAGCTGCTCCGTCACGGTCGGTCGTTGCATCTGAGATACAGTGCCACTGCTCCAATACAGGTTTTCGTGTTAGCACCACTCATTCGTAATAAGAGGTCGTTCGTTATAGCTTCTACGTTTTTAAGCGTGCTCGGCTGTATTTTTAAGTATGAAAATAATAAAGCCGTTTCCCAACCGCGAAATATTTCAAGGCGGAGGTGAAGCCACCTGTTTCTTCCCTTGCTACTGGACGCATAGTTTCCCTCGTCCGCGCCGTGTCATCGGGGCAGGGAACAAACAAGACTTTCTTAGTTGCGCCTCTGTAACCGGAACAGCATTCCGATGCCTAACAAGTGAACCTTAAGTGAAAGCAAAAAAACACAGCAAGTAACGAATTTCGACGTGAAATTAACAGTAGCGGGGATGCCTTGTCGATCGCGAAAGCGCCCAGTTCTTCCCCTTACAAAAATGGTTTATAGACTCATTATGGACTCTATTGCATTCCTATAGGTATTTCCTTCACTATTCGTAGTCTATAATCAAAAGTCTATTAAAAGGTTATGGCCATAAGCCTTCAGATTGTCTATACACTGTCTATAGGATTTGTATTGCCTATAGACCGTTCTCTAGGATTGTCTACGGACAGTCTACGGACTGTCTAAATAAACTTTTGTTACTGTAGGTCGATGCACTTCTGCAGTCGATTGCGCCGCAGCGCGGCAGACGCGAGCAACATACGAAGCTCTCTAATAGCGTTACGGGAAAGTTTCGTGACCAAGAAACATTTAAGGAATCTGGTGTAACTCACGCCACGGATTCCGGGGAGCGCGGGTTCGCCACCAAGGTCTGGTGCGGCTGAAAGTGCGGAATTCTCGACCAAAACTGTCGCTGGCGCCGTCACCACTCCTGCCTTCCAAATCCTTCCGCTCAGTGTCGTCACCTGCGAAGCAACGGGCCGTTATTGGACATTGTCTGCTTCACTAACCCACCGGGTGGATGTCATTAACGCACCCACCTTATATCACGGTCAACCTGGGTCGCATAAGCCCACGGGTGGCTCTGTCTGGAACAACCGCCTTCCAGTGCATGGGTGCATCACGTGGCTACTACACCAGTGGTCACGCTATTAAACGACTAAACTAAACTAAATGCCTAATCAACTATTGCTCAAATCATGAAGGGTGATAAATTTGGCCTGTTGGTTCAATGCAAAAGAGGAAAATATGCAGCGCAGAAAACGCATGGACGACAAAAGAAAGAGAAACACAAGCGCTGTGTTCAATTCTCTTTCTTCTGCCATCCATGCGTTTTTTGCGCTGAATATTTTCTTCTTCTCTCGCTGAATCTCGCGTTACCCAGTCATACCCATCTTGTGAGTTTTTTTTTTTTTAGTCAGGACAAAAACCTTCCTTTTTAAGCTGTAAAGGACGCGCAAAACCAATGGGTAATTTTTTTGCTTGGTAAAATTGATCAGTTTTGCTTTTTCTGCAACCGTTGGCATCAAATTGCTGATGTTATTGATGGTGTCTACTGAATCGGAAACTATGTGATCGCCTTGTTGCAGTGGCTGGCGATGTGGACAAGTTGCGAAAATATACAAAAGCAACTGCGTTCAAAATCATCGCTGTTAGTGCATGTTGCGGTAATACCTTTGCTTCTGACACATGCAACCCCTGATTTAAATGAAAGTAGCCTCGGTCACAAAAAAGTCGTAATCAATTCATTTTTACACGGCTTACATTGGATGACAGTACTAATCCGGAGTTGAAAAGGCACACAGCAGACTGACGTTAAATTCGAATTGCTTACTGGGCGAAAATATAGGCACGAACTGAATGAAACTCGGCTGTTGCGAAATTCGCTTCGCGGGGGACGAAGACAGGTTGCCAGCCGCTCCCCCGTCGTGCTTAATTTAATGGTGACGGGCAACTACCGAGAAACGCACCTATAGCACCTACGACAATCTCGATTAACGCGTAAACAGTTGCGCTGCTGCTATCATTCCAGAGAGATATGGTGGCCACTCACGTAACAAAGTGATAATGCGCTGGCGGCGATCAGGGAACATAATGACGGAAACCAACCCCTTGCGGCAACCTCTAAAGCCCCCTCTAAACGGAGCTGATTATTTCTATCATCCGATGATCACTGAGGAATATTACATATTTTATTTATTCCTATACACAATTAGGCCATTCTAACTGAGACATGGCGGGGAGGGTACATTCAGTGAATGCAACATAGTCCCTATAGCGTTATTCAAAACTTTACAGTGAACAAGTTTTATGCAATAAGTGCGGGTTCAGTCATTTCAATTCGGTAAATAGTTTTGTTGAAGAAATGAGAATTATAGAACGTCATCTCATGGCATGAAAGAGATATAACTGTTAAGAGATGACTAAAACAAAATGGAAGTCTGCCAGGTTGGCCTGAACTACAGCCTGAAGCCGAAATAGGGCTCCTTGTAATAGTGTTGATGAAAATACTTGATAATTAATAATGGTAATAATTGGTTCTTGGGGAAAGGAAATGGCGCAGCATCTGCCTCATATATCTTTGGACACCTGAACCGAGCCGTAAGGGAAGGGATAAAGGAGGGAGTGAGAAGATGAAAATCCGTGAGCTTAGCAATTTTTCTGCAGTCAACACCAGTCGTGAGCGAAGTTCTTAGAGACTGCATGCTTTATATCCACTTTCATTACTGCAAATCTCATCGTATCTCAACATGAGGAGACAGATTTTTTTTTTATGTGAACAGGCTGCCACGACCGCACATAAGGCGGCTGAGCGAAAGGAGCGGCGACAGAGCGGCTGCGCGGCGGTCGACAGCTCTCGTCGGCTGCTAAGAAAACCGGGGGTGACGAGAACCCACGCCGCCGCTACTCTCCTCAGTGTGAGGGACCTCTATGAGAAGGTGACGCTATCATTTGGGAGATAGGGTTATAGTGGGGGCCAGTGCGCACACGCAAGACAATAGCACCCCTCTCTCCGGCTGTTGTTCTACACCTGCGCACTGGGCCCCCCCTATTACCTTACTATTATCCCATTCATCATCATCAGCCTGAATACACTCATTTTTTGGCCAAAGGCCTCCCCCATGTCTCTACAATTTACCCTGTCCTTTGCTAGCTGCGCCCAACCTATGCCTGCAAGTCCGCCAACCTAACCTGCCGCCCCCTGCTACGCTTGGCTTCTCTTGGAGTCCAGTCCGTTACCCTTAAGGACCAGCGGTTATCGTGCCTTCGCAGGACATGCCCTGCCCATTTCTTCCTCTTGATTTCGGATGTCAGTAACACGCTTTTGTTCCCTGACCCACTCTGCCCGCTTCCAGTCTCTTAACGTTACACCTATCATTTTTCTTGCCATGGCTCGCTGCGTTGTCCTTACCTTTAGCTGAACCCTTTTCGTTAGCCTCCACGTTTCTGCCCCGTAGGTGAGTACCGGTAAGATACAGAATACCCCAATTATACCCCACGATTACACCGATGGCGTCACCACATTCTAAGTGTCGCTAACAAGTCTTCTCTTAGCAAGAGAACCGGTAACAACCGCTAGGCTACTTTTGACAGTACGCTGTAAATAAGTTCAGTGACCAAGTGCTTTGTTCTGAGTCCCGGAGGCCTCAGTATTGCCCCATCTATACATTATCCTGGTTCCATTCCCGATTTTTACCAGAACGGGGCGTTCCGCTTCCATATCTAACCGTGAAATTTGCAGTTTAGAAAATGTCAAGGAATACGTAAAGTTTGAATCCTCGTCCTCGCTAAGTGCAGCGCTCACATCAATCTGTTGCGCGAAATGCTTGAGGGGTGCTCTCTAGGCGACGTTCCTGTAGTTACCCTATAGGACTCATGTCGACACCCTTACCAGCGCGGGACATTTCTAGGACGATGAAGGTGGTCAGGCCGACAACTCCGACGGCGACGAGGCAGAGGGCGATGCCCATGAGCGCCATCTTGAGGTCATGGTCTCTGCAAGGATTTGTTTCGGATCACGCTGAAGCCAAACACCGCACGGCTTAGTGCGGAATGGCATGGCTCAGATACGCATCAGACATGTATCAGGGCATTTATTGTTAGAAAGGTTTTGGGGCCAGCGGTATCGTCTTTGGCAAGAGAAGAGAGCAATTTGACTGTTGTTGCTAATTAGACTGCAATGGGAGCATCACACTGAATCCATTTGCCTCAAGGCCGAAGAGAAACTATGATTTCGTAGAAAGTTACTTAAACCTCCCATAGGTAATAACGGATGCACTTAAAGATCACTCCGGAAAACAATGGAATACGTTTATTTAATCTGTAGCCCCCCCTCAGAAACACATAATTAAGATAGAGCGTGTTCAGAAATTAGCGCTTTGGTTCATATTCGCACGTTATTCGCGTCATGACATCGTTATACCGACCTACAAAATAGGGCCAACCATCTAGCTCGCTCGAGGTGTAGGACAGTTTCAAGGCGATAATTCCTAGACAATCAAGTTCGAATATACCGAAATATTATTTATTTCGAATACTCGGGCCATCCCCTTGAAAATTCCGCGCAAAATGTTTTGTAACTATTGGAACCACTCCTGCTCGGCCCCGAGAAGGGCTAACAATATGTGTAAATTGAAAATAAGTCACATTATGCAGCAGTTTCTATCTAGGTTCTGCATTTATTAAATGTCTAGGTTTTTGGAAGCTAGCATGCTGGAAGTTGAGTGGGCGTCAAGTGCGGAATAACTTCTGCGCACACTTGGAGTTTGTATGGCCCCTAGAACGCTCGCAGTACATAAGGCTACCAAGAAACAAGTAGAGCCAGGCAGTGCTGATTCAACCAAGGGCCGTCAAAATGAGCTAACATGTGAAGTCCCTCCCCACCCCTAAAGAAGAAAACCATGGTAGAAGCTGATTAGGGGTGGAATTTGGGATAAATACGGTGGAGCGGGATTTGCTGTTGTTTCTTTATGCTTGCAGGGTATCAGGGTAGCAAGAGGCACCTCAAACGTCAAAGTGTTGTAATAAGTAAAGTCTACCCCTTTTCCCACCCTCTCCATTCCTCATAAGCTTCCCAGAAAGTGAGACATCTTGGCTGCAGCTTGCTACGGCCTTCCAGAATGGTAAAAACGTGTTCTGAGTGGGAGTCTACTGGGCACTGCAGAGGCACCTCCTAGGAAGTAAAAGGGCACCAAGCATACTTCTCTCCTGTACGTCACATTAGCCACACATTTATATGTGCTCCAGAAAAAAGCACTAAAAATGTCTGCACATATACATACGAGGGCTATGTTTGAGTGTGAGGCCACTTTGGTAATATGCAACACTTTCATCCTCTTCTTTCCAAGCGAATCACGCCAGGTTACATCCTTATTTACAAGCAAAGCTGTCAAGCAAAATAGTAAGGTTCTTTCAAATATGGTTCTCTGAGCGCGGGTTTTGGAACGCGGCATCACTGTTAAGACATCGCTCTCGAAACACGGTGAAAGCCGTTTCGACAGGCTTAAGGTATATGTCTCTCCTGAAAGAAAAAAAAAATGGCTTTGAGGAAACTGAATGCCCCATATCTATCTCAGTTCTCGTTGGACACCTCAACAATGCCCTAAGGGAAGGGAGGACGATGGGAGGGAAAGAAGAAAGTAAAAAAAAGAGGGGCCGTAGTGGAGGTCCCCGGAATAATTTCGACCATCTGGGGATCTTTAACTGATGACATAGCGCAACACACGGGTGCCCTTTGCACTTCGCCTCCATCGAAACGCGGACGCCGCGGCCGGGTTCGAACCCGCCCACGAATTTTGAGACCGACCAGAACCAGAATTTTAGAACAGACCACTAGATGGTTTTTTTTGTTATCAGGGTTCTAGAAGCGGAAGGGAAAGGGAGAGGGAGGACACAGGTGGCGGCGGAGGTGGGGAGAAAGGCAGTGGGGACCACAAAGGGAGGTGGGGAGGCGATCGGTGACCTGATGACGTCATTGCGGTCCTGAGCAATCAGCGAAGTTTATGCAAGACGACAACGCCGGGATTTTGCGAATTTGGTTTTTTTTTTCCATAATAGGACTTCAATGTTCCTGCATTAGTATACAGTATACCAGCAAGTATACAAGCATACAAGCAAGTAAGACTTACCCTCTTTTGGAGTCTTCTGAAATTTTGGAAAAACTGCGTTAGGCTCAAGACAAAAAAAAAGCTTTATTCGAAAAAAATATTATCCAAGCAGATATGAGAAATGTCGTCGATCAGAGATTCTAGCGACAGCTTCACACAACAGGGCGAAGATAGGGCAAGTCGTAAATGAAGTGGTTTTTATTAAAATAATAATAAAAAGCAAGGAAAAAATTTTTGCAATCTCCGACATCTGTCATCGATACTGAAGCACCTGAGCTGGGGCAACGGAAATAAACGATAGCAGGCAGAATGAAGAAATGAAATGAAAGAGGGGAGGGGTCCGTAAATGAAAAGCGCTCTTTCTGTTCACATGCAAACCCAACGTACACACGCTATTAGGCTGGTTTTGAACGATGCATTGTTAGCAATCAATGGGAGCATTCATGGGAGCGGCGAGAAACCTACAGCTTGAACTGCTCATCATTACTTGACCTGTCTATACTGCAGCATTCTTCACGTAGCCTACTCATCACTTGAAGCTGTTTGTCTCGCATTGACAAGAGACCCGGCTGCATGAATGCATTCACCGCCTTGACACAAAACAACGGGAGAAAAACAGTGTGAAAACCAAGTGCACGTGCGGCGGTCCTTTCGCTGTTTTAGTAAAGGAATTTCAGTAGAACACGTTCTTCGGCAAGTTGGTTCATAGCTTGAGTAGATCAAGCGCACAAAAACACGGCTAACAGGAAAAGAAAGACACCAGAGAGGTGCCACTTGCCACTAAAGTTGCAAGTAGCACATGTCTCGTGTCTTTCTTTTCCCGTGTGCTGTGTTTTTGTGCACATCATCTGCTCAGTTTAATAAAGGAGTCGAGGATGCAAATTTGTACCGACTGAAAGAGGTGTGTAAGTGATACGCCCTTCGCAGGTTGAAATTATTCGCTTTTGCACAAAGAATGCTCCTTCCAAGCTTACCCGGAGTTGCGGAATCATAGTCGTCATAGATGAGGTGCACTTTCGACTCAAGTGGCGAGGAATAACCTGCAAACAGCCATGAACACACACTGGAAATTTAATTCAATTTGTATTACTCTGGCTCAGGATAACGTCGCAAACAATATACTGTAGATAATCAATGACGCGGCATTGCAGTCACTGTGCAAGGAGATGGGATATATCAAGCAACGCTATTGCAGACAAACATATATACTCACTCATTGGGAGGATTCACTAGAAAATTCTTCGTAGAGCAGACGCTGGCAGAAACGCTGCTGTCAGATCACGAGTCCAGCATATGCCCGAAGTGATTCTCGTAGCAAGGCCATCAGTGCCTGAGCTGAAATGAAGCCACGCGATTAATATCGATCGCATTGTCGTAATTTTCTACTTGAACGTGGTAGGCAATTTATAGGAGACTTATTTTCAAACGCTCCATTTCCTTCTCTCTTTCCGTCTCTCTCTCTCTCTCTCTCTCTCATTGTTATTTTGTTAAATCAATAAATACAAACTTGACTGGACACGGAAACGTTACAGGATGCACGTCCTTTGACGCGTTACGTGGGATGCTGCCAGGGAGCCTGCAACTTACTAATCCTGGAAAATCCCGAAGTTCTGTAAGCCTGAGTGAAGACAGGATGATTTTTTTTTCATAATAGCGAAAAGTAAGGCCTGGCTTAGGTGAGCTCATGTTCATAGAATTGAAGAATCGTTGCTTTTCGGAGCTTTGGGGCGTGGTTCAAGGTGAAGACCGACGAAACCGCGTCGGAAAAGCGGAACAGCGAATTAGCAGCGCTAGTACCATAAAGACTGGTATTTCATGGTTTATCATGACTGTTTTTTCTTGATCATAACTGTCTTACCTAGAGTGATCATGTAAGTTTGCATGATATGCACCATTTTAGACTTCTACTGCAGTAGAATCGGTCATTCTCTACATTCACAGATCCATGGGAGTCCTGATTCCCCTCCTGGCGCAGAGGTGCAGCGAATTCAGGTGGAATAAGGTGCCAGAAGCAAGGTATCCCGTTGACGAGCATGCGGGCCAGAAACTCCTGTCAACATTTGGATTCATCTAGTGCTGTCAAGCACTCTTCTCAACAAAGAAAGTCAAAAGAGCGTGCGACCGTTGGAGGCGAATATCTAAGTTGCTCCCGACTGCAACCACTTCTTTCGAGACAAATTTCAAGGCTTCGTGATGCAGCAGCACAACGCAGGGGCACAATGAGCATTCGCTGTGATAGCCAGCTTTGTCGAAGAAATAAAAAAAATTGCCATGTCGCTCTTTTGCTGCGGCTCTTGACAAAAAGATTATTTCTATGGCTTCTTGCGTAAGCCTGTCTGACCTCCCCCCTCTCCAAGGTCTAGATATGCAAAACGGGCGAGATAAATATATCCTCCATTCTTCTTAAACCTGCCGTTTACAAGTGCACTGGGTACATTGGCTAAAGAGCAGCATACAGCCTTTGTCCGTAAAGTTTCAAGACTGATTTACTTTCTTCTCTAGAAATGATAACAAAAAACAAATGTTGGTGCGTATGTGTAGGGCCATTTTTATGTGTATTGTGCGTATGTGTGGGGCCACCGGAGCTATTTATGTTAATTCCTATGGCAGCCGCTACATGGCACCACATGTAGAAAATACGTTGTCACTAGTCGTCTGCGCATTCTACTGTGAGTGAATGTGGCGAGATGGACGTTCACCTCGAACAGCGTGTACACATAAAATTCAGTGTGAGGCTTGAAAAGACAGCCACACAGACATATGAACTCTATCGTGACGCTTACGGCAACGAGACATTATCACGGGCGCGAGTTTTGGAGTGGCACAAGAGGTTCGTTTCGGGGAGAACGTCGGTGTAAGACTACACAAGGCAGGAGCGCCCTCTAACCTTACGGACTGAAAACAACGTGGCTCTGATCAGGGAAACTTTACAAGACCGCACTATTACAGTCCGCTTGCTATCAGATGCCCTCGACATTACTAAGACAACATGCAACCAAATTTTGCGTGAGAAATTGGGGAAACAAAAGCTGAATGCCAGACCTGTGCCGCACTCCCTCACACAGGACCAGAAGGACACGCGGGCACCAGTGAGCGCTGACTTGCTCTCCTAGGCAGAGAAGGATGCTGCATTCGTCGACAACATCATTGCTGAAGACGAAACATGGTGTTTTCAATATGAACCTCAAACAAAGAGGCAGAGTGCCGAATGGCGGTCCACAAGCTCTCCGGCGTAGAGAAACGCGCGGCAACAGAAGACCAAAACAAGATGCTGATAGTTTTGTTTTTCGATGCCAGCTAGAGGTGTTACACACCATGAGTTCGTCCCACAAGGGCAGACGGTTAATCACGAGATTTATATCCGTGTGCTCCAACACATTCGTAACGCACTGAGACGCCGTCGCCCTGACTTGGGCATCTGGAAAATGGAGCCTTCTCCGCGATAGCACAAGGCCGCACATTGCTCTAAGCGTGACAAAACTTCTCGCCAAGCACAGAATTACTGCACTTCCCCATCCGCCATAGTCGCCTGACCTCTACCAATGCGATTTTTTCCTGCTTCCTCGTGTGAAGAGAGCCGTAAAAGTTCGCTGAATGGAGAGCGTGTAGGCCATTCAAGACGCCACGACAAAGGAGCCGACAGCCCTGGCAAAAGAAGCGTTTTCCAACTGTTTCCAATATCTCAAGAAGCGTTAAAACCTCTGTATAGACTGCAAGGAAGACTGTTTCGAAGGGGTCTTGTACAAATGATTTCTATATTAAACGCATTTTTTTTTAATGGACTCAGTCTTGGAACTTTACGGACAAAGGTTCTATATTGCTAGGTAAGCCTTTTACTCGGCCTTCTTTTCAGCAATGCGAAATGGGTAAAAAGTGTTCGAAGACTTTATAGAGGCCAGAAAATAGTACTGATCTCATGCTTTTAGCCTTGAAAGAAGCTCCTCGTCTATCCTATGCCTGTACACTGTATACCCCAAAGTTTAAAAGGTCACGCAAAATGGACACATTTAAGTTAAGGTAGTCAATTTCGTACCCGAGCGAATTCTTAAGCTTTTGGAGTGTACAAACTACCGACCCTAAAAATGCCAGCACTTGAATGGTGCTACACGACTACACATGCATAAGCGATAAAGTATGTTTGTGTTGTTTCACTCTTTTGTAGTGTTATGTCTTTTCGGAAAATCAGGAAAATATAGAGAAACTGCAATGTAATGCAGCAAAACAAATTCATTCAGGTGTTCAATGATAAATGAGACAGATACTGCGCCATTTGCTCTCCCCAAAAACCAATTATTATTATTATTATTATTATTATTATTATTATTATTATTATTATTATTATTATTATTATTATTATTATTATTATTATTATTAAGACCTTGGTCAATGCTGGGCCGTGAGGACGTCACGCTGCTCGGGGCACAAACACGCCCGTGATTCCAATTGATAGCGTCATGGCCAAGTGGCAGACTGCCGAGAGAGACCACGCATCACCAGAGGGCCTAGGCTTTAGCGCAGTGCCCCACAACCGACCGCTTAAAAATGTAATGGTCTGCGCACATATGTTGAGCAACTGATACGTGAAGCTTTAGAAGTGCTGCAAGTAAATAGCTACCCCTTTTTATCTGTTCAGCGTTACTTTTTCTTTACTTCCAGCTAAAGGATGTTTTCTTAAAATGACAGCGTCGAATGTTAGATTTTGTCGCCATCTATTTGTTAGCGTCGTTGTATTTTACGCTGGCGGCTCCTATTTGCTACTTATTCTATGTGCAAAGAGAACAAATGTCGAGCTCGAAGCCGCCCGTAAAAAAATTGCTGTTATCTTCCTCAAAGCACTAAGGATTACGCCGGACCTCGGTAGGCTAATTGGTGCCGACTGCCTTACTAGGCACTACCAGCCTCAGTAAGAGGCCCCGATTCACCCGGCCCTCGACAGACTGAAGCGACGCCAAAACCAGACTATAAAGATATGAAAAGCTTCGTAGGCTAGGTCTTCACACGTAAATTTGGGTTATACCGCACATAGAGTTAACTGGTCATGGGAAATGCAGCACTGGTTAAGCGCTGGCTACCGATAGCGTAAGCTCGCTAGCCCTAAAAGCGCAAAGGACAAAAACAGGATATGTTGAGCTCACCAGAGCCGCAGCCAAGATGAAGATGCCACGTAGCAGGAACCACCCAGCAAGCACGAGAGCCTGGTAGTGGGAGAAGGCTTTTCACTGTAGTGCCTGAGGCTCAGCTAGCAGATAGGAAGAAACCGGCCGTCAGCGATGAACAAAATGGCTGAACTGATTGCAACGGCTCGCGGCACGAGCTGCTGCTTCTTCTTTCACGCTTCTATTTTCTTGCCGACTCTGCCTTGCTTTCGAAAAATATGGACCCGTGTCTTGCTTACCTTTACAGGCCGTAAGACTAAAGTTAGCTAATAAGTCTACTTGAATCCTGGAGGAAAAGCAGCACACACCAGACTAGCAGACTAAAACCACAGTACGCGCATGAGCCGTTAAAATAAATTTTCCTCACCCGTCTTCTTCCTTTCATTGAAAAGGAGGAGGTGAAGAAGGAATAAACGTTTATTGAATTCAACGTTTTCCGTCTCAAATCTATTTTGGAATGTTTGTATTATTTTGGCAGCCTTCACCACGTGGTATTACATTCGTGGCGCTATTTGCATGTGCTCAGTGGTAACGTAGACCAAACACGGCTTTATTGCGAGGACAAGAGTATATGAATCACACGTTCGCGTGATAGAAAATGTCCAATAGGCAAGTAGATTACACACTTACAAGTAAGAAGACAATCCAATGAAACAAAAACCAAAACCAAAGACTTATGATATAACATACTTTCTTCCTTTGCTGCAGTCAATAATGCCTGTACAACAATTGTCGGCAAAACTGGAGGGAACACGATCTCTTAGTGAGTAGTAATTAACAGAACATCGAAGGGATATATTTGCAACAGGCTGGTAACTGCAGCTATAGAAACAACATGTGTATTTCATTGTAGCTGGTTTAAAGGTGCCGATAAGATAAGTATTTTCATCCCCTAAATGTACTTTCTTCTCCAAAAAGCACTTATCAAATATTAGGGAAAGAGCGTTACAGAACTCAGAGGCATCGTATCAAGGACAGCAGTAGTCAGCACTGTGCACGATTTTCTTTTTATTAATATTAAGTGCATATTCGGCTATTCATGATCAGACAAATTCACATTTCTGCGCACCAATAGGTCAATGATCGTTTGTAGGCAAAGAATATTCGGACGTAAATACCGGAACCCCTGTACGAGGTATCAACACAGAAGTCATAATCACAAGAGTTGTCTGGAAAGCAAGAGGCTGATATCGTCTGGCGCAAACAATTTTTCAGAAGAGCAAATGAGAGAAAACTTATGAATAAGGGTTTTGAACAGAGCTGATTTCTCATGAAAAAGTTTCCAAAGAGTAAGAGACTAAAATGAATTGCAGAAATACCTGAACGAGCTCTTTAAAAAAAAGCTATGCTCAGATGAAAGCGAGATGAATACATGAGAAGAACTATTAGCGGCTAAAAACTTGGAGATCATCCTGGCATCCAATATGAAAGACCGTGATGACCCAAGTACTCGTTGCCTTAATGATGTCGGTCCATAGGAACATCCATCGAAAGCAAAGAGCTTTCCGAACCCAGCACTTGAACCATGCTTCATACTGCTTTACCATATGCTCCTCAGCGGAAAGGTTTAAGCAAATGGTATGGTGACAGGGCAATTGGCATATTTTACACAGTTAACATCTAAATTTCTGCATCTGTCACTTCGCCTGTTGATTCGAATCATGATGAGGCCTGCTCTCGTTGGGATACGTATCATCATCAATAGGAGCAGCCCCGCTACAGTCCAAGGCGAACGAGTATCCCACTAACTCCAAATGAAATGAAATCCAGGGTTCGACGGAAACCCGTCTGGTCGGGTATGTTCATGGCGGAAAATCTTCAAGCGCCGACCAATCGTTAAAAAGATGGCGTTTCGGCCCCGGCTTACGGGGGCCTTGCGGCGCTTGAAGATTTTCCGCCATAACTCCAATTGAAACCTTTCGGGTGCTAACAGCGGTCACTATGTCCCACAAACCCCTACTTCGTCTGCTCTATTCGTTTCCTTCTATACCAGTTGTGTTTATACCTTATCTTAGAATGAACTCCCATGAGAGGACTTCGGTGATCTCCTCTCTCTGTTACATGATCGATCATCCCATATTCATAACCTCTGCTTAATCCCATTAACTCATTTTAACGAGAGAGCGTTAAAGGCATCGTTGTAAAGAAAATCCGGCGTCAGTGTCGGCGTTATGAGTGAAAAAATCGCAAGCATGCCTCTGGCAGGTGGTCCCCAGAGAGCAAACTAGGAAGCAGGTGACCCATCCAGGTCACGGGGTCTTGCGGCGTCATCACAACTTGCCCACCGGAGAGTGAGCAAACTGCCAACCTCACACGCGCAGTCAAACACAACACACAAGCACACACACACGCCGGCTTCATCGCCGAAGGAGGCGAACCTTGAAATGCCATCTCGGACGAGGTTGGTGCAAGAAAGGCCGCGCGGCAGTTACAGTATGAAGCACCACGCTAAACAAACGCAGCCATCGCGTCCAATTTGAGACCAAAGATAGCTCTCGCAGAATGTTTTAAAGCTGAGTATTTGGCTAGATTCCCCGATCATTTCTCCTTGAATAAATTCCGTACTGCCGCTTTTAACCATGCCATATAAACGTTTGCTGCTAGTGTGCAAGCGCAGTTATTACGCATTTCTTTAGGACGGCCGCGCTGTAGGTCTTTCCAAGACAAAATTAATGAAGCTCTCTGATGTTCGCTGTCTCTCTCGCCCAAGAACATAAAATGTGATTGAAAACGGGTATCAGGTAACGGCGCTACTGCTTTCCAGCATTCATCTTACTTGCAGAATTTGTAAACTGACCAGCTGTGCTCTGCTCCATGTACCTATTAGACTTTTTTTATTCTTCCAAGATAATACATTAGCATGAGCAAACAACAGTTTCTCCGAATTTTTTTTTTAACATTTTCTTCCTGAATATAGTTTCAGAAAGTCGCCATTGCAGAGGTGAACAAAGCCCCGTATCGCACCTTTGGTATAAAAAAAATGGAAGGATACCAATCAAACTAGAAAGAAATATTCATTACCACAGCGGCAGCAAATAGTAACTCGAAGCGGTATACACCTAGCGTGGCGACATATTTTGCGCTCTGTTCAGCAGAACGCCCACGACAGGTTCTAAACATTGCTTGTTCACTTGTTCATTGCCTTTCCTCACAAAGGCCTCAGTGGACAACAGCAGCAAGAAAAGGAAGAACCTTTCTTAAAATGCAGCAACCTTTTGCCAGTCGGGGAAACATTCTTGTCAGCATCAGCAACAGACCTGAAGGTCGCCAGTTCTTTGTCGTTAATGAAGCACTGTTTTGGATATGAAGGGCACAAAATGAAAGCATGATGGGCTTGAAGGCATTCTGATTTTTCTTGTCTGTCAATTCTTCAGGTACACCGATACTGCTGTATTTGTCTTTCTCGCATCACGATATTTTGAAAGCCTGGCTCAACTGAATGAAGGAATCGATAATTATTAAGGTTTGTCTAGAAGCGCTAGTGCGCTGTGCTGCAGAGCTTATCAAGAGAAAACACAGGTGCCTCACTAGGGGCAAGATTGTGCTTGCACGGTTTAAACGTCGACACGTACCCGCTCGAGCGCACGTGTGAGACCACCAACTCTCTCCACTCTCTTTAAAATTTCACTTCGTTTCCTCTGCTCGTATTGCCTCAAGAGAGCAACAAGGAAAGGGACTAAGCCTAAACACACCGCTGTGGAGCCAATTTGAGTACGTACGAACTCGACCAAATTCAGTTTTGTAGCGTTAGCTACATTACGGTAGCATTTTGAGCCTTCAGCGTGGCGACGCCGTGGCGGTGGCTGCGCCGTCACGCCGTCACGCGGTGCGGAGCAGCTGCCGGCGGCGCGGCGCCGCGGCTGATTACGTGGTTCGTCACGTTGCTGGTCACGTGGCCAGCCCCGTGGTTCGGGGGAGCTGCGGCTGACGGCGGCGTGGCATGCCGGCGAAACCGAGCTGCCCATAGAGTTTCTTACTATTAACTGGAGGGGAAGCTAGCGACGCTGCACCTAAGCCACCATGGGCGCTCAAAGCACCATGGGCGATGAGCTACTTGGTGCGGGACTGTCGGTTTTTTTTCAGGAACACAGAGTGGCGATACTGAGATGCCCCATTTCGTCCATGGCGCGCACCGCGCGCAGACGACTTTTCCGCAAACGTAGTGCATGAAAACCATAGTAGAGAAAACAAACGCAACAACACACGACGCAAATAAATGGTTTCTGTTTTTTGAAATACCATGAAAAAACATTTTAAAAATGTTGAAGCGACATTTTTTTTTCAAAACATATTTCGTTTTAAAAATCTGCCCGTTAAGCCCGAAATATTGGGTTTTGTGGCCTGTAATACTTGCCCAATAGGAGAAAAAAAAACATCGCTTATTTTGGGAAAACTATATCTACACGCTTTCCTGCTCGTTTTTTGCAATTTATAGACAGGACATTGAATGCTAGGACATTCTTGATTATCGAACAACGTTTCTTTTTTCATTATATGTTGACAAAAAGTTGTGGTTCTGCAGTCGGTAGCTCTCCGTCCCATGATGCTTGGAGCACCCATGGGGGCTGAGGTGGTCTCGAGGAAGCTCCATGCAAACTCCCATAGGCGGGGCGTCAGCTTTCCCTCTAGGTAATAAGTAATAAACTCTACGGAGCTACAACAGCTGTGCGCATGCGCCGTGTCAAGTGGGACGAAGATGAAGAAGGAACGCCCAGCGAAACGGAGTGGTGAAAGACTGACTTCAGAATTCAACTGAGCAAGTTCCACTCGGCCAGCTGTAGCTATCGCGTCACTTCAGGCTTAACCAGAGCTAAACCACCGCCAATTTTTGCTTAAAACTGCTAATCTCTGTGCTTCATATGCAGCATAGAGCATGGCCTTCCTAAAACAACTACTGCGCTATTCGTTTGTGCAACGGGTTGAGTTTATCGGCTACATCAATTGCAAGCCAGCACTTAGGTCAGTTCCTCCACTTATGCAGCAGAGTACTAACCTTTATATCGGTTAATCGGTGAATCGCGAGATCACCTACATAAGCAATAAATTTAAACTCCAACCGTGAAGTACAGCAATCTTGCTCAAGCAGATGCAAAAGCGGGAAAAAAAAAAAACCTCAGTGGCGCTCACTTGGGCGACACGACGGAAATGCGTGAGCAGTCGCCGTTATTCAAGTATGCACATTTTCCATACACCGATTTCTTTTTTATTTATATTTAGTTCTTGACGGTTTTGTTCATTTCAAGGTGTTTTAACGCAGTCAAGTAAGCGCCTACGTCAGCAACAGCGTCTTCGCAATAGCCAGCGCGCGGCGCGAAGGCGCAGGGAACTCTGTGGTGATGCTGCACGCGGTGGCGTCACGCATACCCTGAAGCGATGTTCAGTTTGGCTCAGTAAGCTTTCATGCGTGTGTCAAGTGATGGGCGCATGCGCCTCTGAATCGTTCTGCATTTTAATGCGTTCGCCCTCAGAACAGCTTAAGCTGTGCAATGGAGCCAGATTGCAGGAGAGCTAAGCAGCGCCTTACGGATAAGGATCGCTTTGCAAGTTATATGCCGGAGCAGAACACCGCTCGACTGTGCCTTTTTTTTTTATTGGTTTTTGCGGTAAGGAAATGGCGCAGTATCTGTCTCATATATCGTTCGACACCCGCACCGCACCATAAGGGAAGGGGAAAGGGGGAGTGAAAGACGAAAGGAAGAAAGAGGTGTCGTAGTGGAGGGCGCGGAATAATTTCGACCCCCTGGGGATCTTTAACGTGCGCTGACATCGCACAGCACACGGGCGCCTTAGCGTTTTTCCTCCATAAAAGCGCAGCTGCCGAGGTCGGGTTCGAACCTAGAAACTCCGGATCACTATTGTCCGGGTTCGAACCCGACCACGGCGGCTGCGTTCTGAGTCGACAACGCCAGGTTTATGCATCCGCTAGCAAGTCTGACAAGGCCCCAAGAGAAGGCGAGCGTCAAAGCTATAAGGTCGCAGAAAAGCGGGTGATCTCATCAGAGCGACAAGCGTAGAAAGCAGCGACAAATGCTCAGCGCACTGCCCAGCCAGAAGAAGAAAAGCGTCTAAAGGCGGCACAACAGGCTGCGAAAGACATCAAAGAAACAGAGCGTAGCGATCAGCTCGACGAAAACAGGTGGGAAAAAGAGGCAGCACGTCAATATGCTACGCCGGTAATAAAACTTATTTCATGCTTACATCTACTCTCGAATGCAATAGAGGCAGCATTTTTTTTTTGCAATTAATGCATGCTATAGCTTGGAGCTATTTCATGGGCATACGCGAGACGCGCCCAGCGAAAATTTTGGGTAGTTTTGAAAAAGCACAGAAAAGAACAACCAGTCTCTACTACAACTGTGTGTGCTAATTGTGAAGCGCTGTTGATTTTTTTTTTCAGTTGCAATGTTGAATGATTTTGCATACAAAATCAGAAACTTGGCATAAGTGTCAGTCGACTTTATTTTTCCTTTCGAAATAGTAAACGTGCGTCTCGCGTCAATTGTCACACTGAGTTGAAAATGAAGATTGCATTGATAGACTGCGACATTTTAACGTCAAAGAGACCACTCTCACCGAAAACAGAGCTTTGAAAAGCGAGAAAATTCCAAAAGACGAAATTCCGCAAGTAAACTTCGTACCGCAGCGGTGGCTTGATCGTCCATCTGGCGTGCGGGAGGTGCGGGGTTCGATGCCCACGGCGGCCGGGTACCCAACGGTGATACAACGGGTGCTATAGCTTTGCCCTGGTCTAGTGCTTAGCTTATATGGGGGGAAATTCTTTCGAAATGGGTCTCTGACCCGACCTTGTGCAGACGAAGCTATCTCGTGCCATGATATTCTTAGGCCTATATATGCTGCCCTTGTGCCATAAAATTTCATCATTATCATCATCACCCAGAAAACTTCGTGCGCCGACACCAAACTTTTCGCGCCAATCCCAGGGGATAATGCTCTTAACACCACCATACACTCCAAAACGCCGACGACCAATATTTATCGCTGTAGACTTTGCGAGTTTGAATCGAGAATTAAAGATACAGCTTCGCGGAGAAGGAACCTATAGCCTATGCATCATGATAAAGGCATGAAACCACAACATTCGTTCTTCTTAGAAGTAGACCGCCTGTAGCACTTTCCAGTGCGCATAGTTACACATCGAGTTAAATGCGACCATATTTCAGGAGGTGACATTTCTAGGTATTGCTACCGCTCCTCACCAGTGTTATTTTTAATCATGTTATTGTGCGGCAATCAAGCGCTTCGTATTATAGCGATAAATATTCGCAAAAAATGACGATCGAGTAAGTCGCACACAGACATCGACAGTAAGGAAGGAAGAAGGTGACACAAACGACAGGTTTTGCGTGTGTGAGAGACAACCTTGCTCGATTGGGCACTTTGTCGCGAAGGGAAGTTAGGAAGAAAAAAAAACTGGAGGACGCTTAAGCTTCGTCTTTAAGACTGAGACGCGACAGCGTGTCGCAGCGTTGCCGAGGAGTACACGAAACGCCATCGCCCGTTGGGCGCGACGTGTGGCCTGTTGGACAATTTAAGGAAAGGACGCCTGTCTCACATATCTCGGCGGACAATATTAATAATAATTGGTTTTTGGGGAAAGGAAATGGCGCAGTATCTGTCTCATATATCTTTGGACACCAGAACCGCGCCGTAAGGGAAGGGATAAAGGAGGGAGTGAAAGAAAGGAAGAATAGGTGCCGTAGTGGAGGGCTCCGGAATAATTTCGACCACGTGGGGATCTTTAACGTGCACTGACAGCGCACAGCACACGGGCGCCTTAGCGTTTTTCCTCCATAAAAACGCAGCCGCCGCAGTCGGGTTCGAACCCGGGAACTCCGGATCAGTAGTCGAGCGCCCTAACCACTGAGCCACCGCGGCGGACACCCAAACCGGGCCGTAGGGGAAGGAAAATGAAATGAACAATTGCTTTTAAGGAAAGGAAATGACGCCTGTTTCACATTTCTCTCTGGACACCGGATCGCGCCGTAAGGGAAGGAAAAACCGATCAATCGATCGATCAATCAATCAATAAATAAATCAATCACAGAAAGGAAACCACTCTACTGAATAAATCAATCGATCAATCAATCAATCAATCAATTCATCAATCCATTGATCAATTCATCTATCTATCAATCCTTAACGCTGTCGTGTTAAAATTCCTTCCCTTGCGGCGCGGTTCAGGTGTCCACCGAGATGCGCCATCTTTCGCTCACGGCCAAAGACGCCGACGCCGACGACACCGGCTTTTCTGCGACACGAGCTCCTTAACGATGTCGCGTTAAAACGGGAGGGGGCACTTAAGCTCCGTCTTATGGCCAAGATGATTTAGAGCTAATGGATTACTGTCCGTATGTGGGGAATTGACAACTATCGACTTTGCATTCACAGATCCCTGGGAGTCCTCACACCACTCCTGACGCTGTGATCAGCGGTTAAGTGATGCGCCACTGCCCTGGGATGACAGGTACTGCCACCGGTGGGGTTTGTGCGTCCAAAGTTGCTCTTCCCGGGCAACCCGTCGCGACCGGTCATTAACTGCCGTCTGCCACTGTGGTCAGTTTGTGCTCACAATCCGATTGGCAGGTTGTGATAATGCCACAAGGTCACGTGACCTAGGTGGGCTACGCTGACGCCGATGCCAGACAATTTCTTTCAACACGGGGTAATAAAGCTGTCGCGTAAAGACTGTATTCTTACACTGGCTTTTGAATAGTATTTCCAGGCTGCAGTATAGAAGATTAGAGTAGGTTATACGCCGTAGGCGTCAGCTTTCTCGGAAATCGTTTAATTTTCCGCGAAAAAGTAATACTTTTGGCTACGAAGCACGGACTCCTGGAGAGCGCGTCATAACATTTCCACCTCGTTCAGTTTGTAGAAATATGTAATGCTAAAGCAACTTTTCACGTTATGACAAGCCGCTGAATAATATCATATTTGCATTCACCCTGCAACTGAGCCCTTAGCAGAGACCTCGTTAAGGAAGGTGCCTTAGAGCTGCTTCCCTGCTGCCTTTGTCGTGAGCGCTCAGAACAGCGCCTTCCCTGTCTCCGTCATATCAAGATATGCATTCGTATTTATTTCTTGCTTACCAAAAGTGAGCCGGACGTGTTCGAAATCACTAGGAAATAAGCTCGTGTTCTGTGGCACGCACACCTGAGTTATCCGAGGGGCTGCCCCAAGATATGAAAAGCATGCAGAGGCTCACTGATATGAAGAGGCTCACTGTATAGGAGGGACGCCAAAGTGAAGGGCTATGGAACAATTAAGACAACATGGGCTCTTTTAACGTGAGCGGACATCACACAGCGCACTCACGTTTTCGAATTTCTCTGCCATGAAATGCGGTCGCCGCGGTGGGCTTCGATCTCACGACCTTCGGATCAATAGCCAATCGCTCAAGCGAGAGAACCATTGCGATGGGGAAACTGATTTAAATAATTGTGCAAAGGTTTTTCATTCACCGAAGCCTGAAATATTCTGGTTTTCTTCTGTGCCTCTCGACTTTCGTTACTTTCGTTACACCTTTTCAAGGCATCTCGACCACGCTGCTATTCGGGAATGAAGAATAAATTGCAGTTGGAATAAGAGCTCCCTAGTTTGAATGCGCCACCTTTATGTGATGTTAATATAAACAGCATGACTGCTAAGGAAATGTCACTGTCCGCGTTTTCTTTGTCGTAACTGGAACCCTTTATCTTCTAGTATTTTTTTAGAATATTCTAAATTTTGAAATAGCGATAACTACAGAGCAAACGGCATTTTAAAAAATGGTACAATTTGAATTTTTCTCTGTCGGCAAGTCTGAATGACGTCCAATACACTGTACTCATAAAATAGTCAAGATGTCGAACACAGCGCTTAACATTTTAATAAAACTGTTCTTAAAGAGCAGAAATAAAACCATAGGCGCCAAGCGCTCATTTTGTCAACAAGAATAAACAAAGAATCTAGGCGTCGAATTCAAAGAATTATTTGCAAATCCTTTCGCGCGTGAACTTCATTTTAATATCTCCCGTATTGAATATTGTTCCGTGTGTTGCCTACACTGACCAGCAGATGCACGCATGATACTCACAAACTGAACTTCTGTGTGAACAGTTTTTCGAACGATGCAGAAAAAATTGAACTTGAATTCTAAAATCAAGGACTGCTACAGTGAACCTTTCTTTTTTACAAAAAGTGAACAGGTTTGCTTCTTAGCCGTTTATTGGTGCTCTTACGGCCCCCCTCAAAAAAGTTTCGAAAGGTCAGGACAATGGCTTCTAATCTTATTTACATTTACAGCTTAACGGTTACAGCTTAAGGGATGCTTGGGTTTGGTCGAGATCCTCTTTGATCCTAGCGAGCAGCCTCTTATGATTAACTGAGCTGCCGCCTGACACAGTAGGCAGGCGAGGCGACCACTCGGTGGGATGGTGAGCAGTCGTCCACAAAACCGGCTTCAGACAAACAGATACAGACAAAGACAAAAACAGAAACAGACAACGGCATAATGCGGGGAATGGCCACTATAAGTGCTAGCGCAAAAAAAAATGAACAAGTTCATTACGGCCTGATGTGAACTTTATTCTGGGTAACGGAGAAAAAATAACAGCCCTTTTTGAAGACGGGACAGAGAACGAGAGAGACCTATCATGCACCAACCAGCCCGTGTTATCCCTCTTCTGGAATTCAGTTCTTTATTCGTGGTTATTTGCATAAAGGAAGGCCAGCGACATTTTCGGTTCTTCGTGCGCTATGACGAACCCAGATAGACCGCAGACAATGCATCAGAAAAAAAGCTTTCAACTAGCTTTGACACATTCCCCTTGGGCCAGGTTTTCACCTTTTTGCTACATGTCGGACCTGCAGCTGTCGTGGAGCCATACACTCCAAACACGAATACGCCTATATGGGAGTAAAAAGAGAGTAAGCTCACCTCTAGAGCACACCGGTTAGAGGACAGCGTATTCCCTTTGTACACCTTTCTGTTTACAGCGTAGTTGACTACTCTCATTCCCTTCGTTTCGGTGACGCCCTACGAATAAACTGATAATTTTGTCGGAGTGTAGTCATCTCTCTAACCATCAGCTTTTACTTTAAAACTTCCCTTTCGCAAGTTATTAAAAGTGTTATTTAATTAGAGTCAGGCACTGACCCGTTTCAGTAGTGCAATGGCTGAGGCGCGGGCTCCGTTCCGTTAGGGGCAAATTCAAACACATCGGTCGGACGCTCAGATATATACTAGACAACAAATCCTGCACTCTGCGGACTGATGTTAGCACATGGTAAAGAATCCCAAGTGGTCGAAATTAAACATGAACCCTTCGCTATGGCATCTCTCATAAGAAAACTATATCTTTGTGCCATTTAATTACATTTTCCACAGTATACTATGTCATCATGTGCGCAGCCAGATGTACTTATCGAGGGACTCGCCGCGGTGGCTCAGTGGTTAAGGCGCTCGGATACTGATTCGGAGTTCCCAAATTCCAACCCGACCCCGGCAGCCGCGTTTCGATGGAGGCGAAAACAAAAAGGCGCCCGTGAGCTGTGCAATGTCAGTGCACGTTAAAGATCCCCATGTGGTCGATATTATTCCGGAGCCATCCACTACTGCACTTCTTTCTTCCTTGCTTCTTTCACTCCCTCCTTTATCCTTTCCCTTGCGGCGCGAATCAGGTGTCCGCCGAGATGTGAGACAGATACTGCGCCATTTCCTTTCCCCAAAAACCAATTCGATTTCGAAGGAAGAGGAGTACCACACATGTTCACTCCAAACCTAGTGCATTTTACATTGAATCGCCGAGAAATCAAGCGAAATGCATAGCAAAGCGTAGATTTTAAAATTTGCAACTCTTGAAACTACTCACCTCATGAGCGTGGTTGCTACCAGCGCCTGAAAATCCCTATGCCCCAGCATATGCTTGCAAACGATACCTCTCCGAAAGCCTAATGAGAAATCAGCTGCATTTTCTTGCCTCTGGAAAAAGGATTAACTCAGGAGCTTTTGCACGGAGCTTTTTCACGTCATAGTAATGATGTCCTCGGGGAAAAAAAATGGCCGAAAATTTAGCGTGGTTAGGCCAAACGCTAGTTAGGTGCGCTAGCACTTCGGTTGCGGTTCGAGGCTCGGTTTTCAAGGTAAAGGAGTTCTCATACAAAGATATCATACGAAGTCTCATTAGGAGTCTCATACGAAGGTCTCATACGAAGTCGGTAAGTGAGGAACGTAATGCTAGCGCATAAAAACTGGAGGGGACACTTAAGCTTCGCCTTAAGGGCATGACGCGATAGCGTAAATTGGTTAATGTAAATTGGTTCACATTCACAGATTCCTGAGAGAGAGAGAGAGAGACTCTTTAATGAAGAAACAGAGAATTTAGCCGGCGTTTCAATATCGCTGGCATGCTACTCTGCGTAGGGAGGGGAATTTGTGAGATAAAGACTGAAGGAGAACAGCGTGGAAGAGGTGGAAAAAAAACGAAGATAAAATGCAGCCATGAAATGGGTACTAAGGATACAGTGGCGAGTATTGATGTAACCTATGGAATGATGGAGTGCATAGTCCGACGAATGGGCTGACGAAGTTCACTGCAAGAAGAATGCATGAAGGTAACCTGCAAGTGAATTTAGAGCTTATCGAGATGTCGAATGTCTTTTAAATATGTGAAAAGAAAGTTCATTGCAAGTCTCTGTTGCCTGAAGCAGGCTAAGGGGCCTAAAACTTTGTCCATTGTTAGGGGCACTGGGCAGAGCTTCTGCATGCAATGTTCATAGTACGCACGCTCGTTAGCATACGCAGGGCACTCAAGCAGGATATGTTTCACAGTTTCTATCGAAGCACAGTTGTCACAATGCGGACTGTTCATTTGTCCAAAACGGTATCGCAGGCCATTTGTATATGCAGCATTCAGACGAAGTCGGTGATAAAGTGTTTCGAGTTGTCGAGGAATTCTGGGGGAGAGTCTTGATCTAAGATGTGGGTCGATTGAGTGAAGGAATTGGTACTGATGTGTCGGCAAACTACAAGGCCGATACGTTTCTTCGTACGCAAAACTTTTAGCCATTTGGGACGCATCAGATTTCGTGAGAAAACTTCGAATGTATCTCTGATGTTGATGGCCCTTACGGGCCGCTTCATCTGCTTTTTCATTAGCCATAATGCCACAGTGAGCAGGTACCCACTGAAATGTTATGCAGTGGCCTGCGGCAATAGCTAAGTGATGGATATACCCAATGTCCAGGGAAACTGGCTGGTGATTCGTTTTCTTCAGCAGGTTGGCCAGGATCTGCAGAGATGCTTTTGAATCGGTGAAAATAACCCAACGGCCGGCGGTTCGGCGCAGGATGTAAGAAACAGCTTCCTTAATGCCGTGAAGCTCAGCTGTTGTAGAGGAGGTCCTCCGCTGCAGCCGGTAAGAAAGGGCATGGCCTGTTGAGGGCACATAAAGGCCACAAGAAGTTTCTTTAGTAGTTGAACCATCGGTGAAGATATGGGTGTGCTGCGTATGTTCTTCGATTAAGTAGGCGAGAGTAGCTTGCAGAAGTGCTGCCTGTGGCATGCGGCTCTTTGCATTCACACCTGGAACAGACTTCTTCACCTTTAGAGGAGAGAGTGTCCATGGAGGAAAGGCCAGAGGTAGTAGTTTCTGAGGCTGAATAATAGTAGGAAGGGGCAGGAGCTGCACTGCCTGGCCAAAGCTAGAGTTGCTGTGAGTTAGGTGGACACGGTGTAGGAAGTGCTTCTTTCCTTGCAGGACATGGCGGAGATGGGTACGCATAGTTTCCTGGGCGGCAATTACCTCTAGTGGGAGACATCCTGCCTCCGCTACTGTTCCTGATGCAGAGGAACCCTTTGGGAGGCCAAGACATATTCGCAGGCAGTTGTTCCGTGCGGCATTGAGAGTCATATTGCTTGATGTAGATAATCTTTGAAGCACTGGTAGACAGTAGCGCAAGGTTCCTTCAACGTAGGCTTTTTCAAGCAGAAGCATTGATCGGCAATTGCTACCCCACCTTGTTCCCACCATGAACCTGAACACTTGCGATGCTGCAGTAATCCTCGCACGGAGTTTTTTGATCTGAGGTGACCATGACAGATTATAGTCGATTACAACACCCAGGAATCGCTGAGATCGTACATATGGCAGCGATCGTCCGCCTAGGAGCAGCGGATATCGGGTCATCGTTTTTCTTGTAAACGCCATTGCAACACTCTTTTCTGGCGAGAGACGAAGACCTCTGGAAGCCAGGTACATCGAAATGTGCAATAGTGCTCTCTGAAGACGTTGCTGGGTAATATAGCGCGAACGTGAGGCGGTCCAGATGCAGATATCATCAGCATAAATTGTTATGCGGACCCCTCGCGGAAGGTTTCTTCTTATGTGAATAAGGACAATATTGAACAGGAGAGGGATGAGCACCGCTCCCTGTGGTACGCCCCTCTCCACTGCGTGAAAGCGTGTTGGACCGTTTGGAGTGGTAATAAAAATTTGTCGTTCTTTTAAATAATGCCCAATCCACTTGTATAGCCTTCCTCCAAGGCCAAGACTGCCAAAGGCTGCGAGAATTGCATGGTGAAAGACGGAGTCAAAAGCGGCCTTGATGTCTAGGAAAACGGCTGTTGGGATGTACCCAGCATGAAGGTACTCCTCAATTGATGAGACGAGGACGATGATATTGTCAGTCGCAGACCTGTTTTGACGGAACCCGTTCATTTCTTGGGGGAACTCATTTCGGCTTTCTAGGAACCAAGTTATGCGCTTGCAGATCATGCGCTCCATGAGCTTACCTACGCAGCTCAGTAGGGCAATGGGTCGGAATGATGCGTAGTTGTTGGCTGCTTACAGGGTTTCAAAACGGGCACGATTTTCGCCAGCTTCCATTCCGTGGGGACCTCACCAGCCATCCAGGAAGAATTGTAATACTCCAGGAGTCGAAGACGGGAGGTGTGGGGTAGCTTTGCAATGGCGTCATAGGTCACCTCATCATGACCCGGAGACGTGTGCCTGTTTGTCTCCGCGATAGCTGTGGATAGTTCTTCCATTGTGAAAGGCAGGTCTAACGCTGGCACTGCCGCCTTTGGGATGCCTGTTTGACCATCTGCGGAGAGTGTCGAATGCCCTGACCCTGCCGACAGCAGCTTGCAGTATTCTTCTGAGACTTCTTTTATAGATTTTTGTTCGTGAAGGGAGAGTGCAGCGAAGGGGTGGAGTTGCTGAAGTGGCGTGCGCATACCTCTAACTATCCGCCAAATATTGGTTACTGGTTTGCGCACATCCAGCGTAGAACAAAAGTCACGCCACTTTTGCCGACTGAGTTTATCCATGTAGCGTCGAATGTGACGTTGTGCCCGTCGGCATGCACGTAGGGCATCGAGGCTTTTTGTGCGCAGAGCTTTCCTTTCAGCTCGCCTGCGTATAGCGCAAAGCCTTTGGAATGTGTCATCATTTGAAGGCAGGTTATCATTTTTAGCTGTAAGTTGTGTACTCGCCCTCAGGCAATACGCAATTGTCGATGCTAATTCCTCATTGCGAGTTGCCGCAGTAACTCCTCTGCTTACAGCGTCCTTGTATGCGTCCCAGTCTGTAGATTTTATAAGGAATTTCCTTGGGTTCCTCTGCGCATGGAAAGCCGATATGAGGATTGGGTAATGGTCGCTTCCACGTGTCTCCAAATCAGTGCACCAGCCAAAGTTGTGGGCGAATGAACTTGTGACAAATGTCACGTCGATGCTGCTGGTAGTCGTCGGGCCTCGGAGGTAGGTGATGCTGCCGTCATTTAATGGCTGAACTGAATGCTTGGAGAGAAGTTTTGCAAGCTTGGCACCTCGGGCACATGTATGGGAGCTGCCCCAAATTTCATTATGAGCATTGAAGTCTCCGCAAATAATATGCGGAGAGGGCGTCCTTGTTATCAAGTCTTCAAGTCTCAAAGCATCAAATGGTGTGCCTGGCTCAAGATATACTCCAATCAGAGTGTACTGTTGTCCGGCAATAACTGTGACAGCGCATACGTATTCATTGTCGCTGTGAGGCGGGACATCAACCGGTGAGGCCGGGATATCCTTGCGAAAGCCTATCAGCAATCTGCTGACGTTATCCGGTAGTTGTGAATGATGGAAATAGTATCCATTGAGTCGGAAAGTTTCCTCGACGCGTGATTCACAGATGACTATGAAGGGGAAGCGGTACGCTCGCACAAGCTGTCGGAAATCTGAGAGTTTAGAGCGTAGCCCGCGAGCGTTCCACTGGAAAATGGTGCATGTACGAAAGATGTTGTGGATTGTCAGCTGCGGTGAAGCTCTCGCTGTGGAAGCCATGATTACTGAAGTGTGGTATTATGCCCCTGCGGAGCGTAGGAGACCGACACCAACGGCTCCATTGCAAGGACAGCTTCTACTTCTGGGAGTCTTCCTGACGAGGGGTTTGCACGGATAAGAGCCTTGATGGCTGCAAACAGCATCGGAATCAGTAGGCATGTGACATCTTGTTCAGAGCTTCCGGTTTGCTGCCTGCCGCTGATCTTCTTGTCATGTTGTGGCGCCCTAGGGTCAGAGCAAGCGACGCTGTTTGTCAGGTATTGTGTAGTGCGTTGCAGTAGCTTTGATGAAGGAGAAGAACCAACGGACTTCCCACGCTTCTTTTTTACCGCATCTGCGTAGGTCTTGTCAGCTGCTCTGCCACGCTGTGTTGACTGATTCTCGGAAAGAGCTGCCGTAGTCATGAAAACCACGTCGGGGTTAGGTGGTGGTTCATTGCGCTTAGGTTCCTGCGTGTACTCATACCACACCACGTGTAGTGGTGCAGTGTTTAAGCGATGCGCACTGCCCCGGCAGATGTCTGTTTCCAACACAGCCACCAATGGGGTTTGTGAAGACCCGGTTTGTTCTTCCTGAGCAAACCACGTCGCCAGACAGAAAAAGGCGATCTGCGTCGCCGGACAGATAGTGAAATCGGTGAGTGGGGTCTTAATGTTAACGCACTAAAAATAAATGCAGTGAATGACGAAGTCATATGATTTAACTGACGTTGGAGAGCCTATACGAATTTCTTGCTCCCAGTAGTGTGGATAGAGGATAGCTGGGGCACATCTATAGATATGTGCCCCTGCTTGGGGGAGGGGGGCGGCCCCATTTGTGCAAATCATTTTTTATATTGTTACTGTCTAAAAAACGAGCCATTGATTGCTTTCACATCAAAAATCTCATATATGCCCCCCCCCCCCCTCCGCCCACTGCCACGCCATTTGCCCTCTCCTTTTTAAATCCGCTCCTGAGGGAGCTCTCGCGTATTTAAAAGCAGAATGAACTGTCGTATCTGCGTCACTTGTCCGGTCAGGTATCATAATAGAAGTGATTACATGGTTTTGGACAATTCGTTATGCACCAACATTTGCAAGCGAATTTCACAAAGTAAGAAGTAAGTATCGCGGTGTATAAATATAGAACCGAGGTGTGTCGATGCACATTAGTTATGCTTAGTGACTCTCTAGGAAAACGTCTACAAGGGAGCATAATGGTAGACATAATAAGTAAATGACGAAAAATTGAAGTGTAAAAGCTGGCGCTGCTGCTGTTGGCTATCTGGAGATATGCAGAGAGACGCACGTCTTCTGTGCGGTGTCCGTGTACGTTAAAGAATTTCAGGTGGTAGAAGTTAATCCGAAGTCTTCCAATACGGTGCCTCTCATGTTGTCTATGAGCAGCATCAGGAAGCTAAACCCCATATACGTTGCTAGTTGCGAGGGGCTTTTATGAGGCGTCGAATCCATAATTTTATTGAAAAGCGTTATTAAATCCAATAAGCTTTATTCTGATATGTCAGATAGCTGGGTGAACTGGAAAACGTTCATTATATTCATGTGCAGAAAAACATCATCAACTGGCAATATTTTTGGAGCAAGGCCCCAATAAGCACTAGCAAATTTCCTCTGCACCTGTGCATCAAGCGAGCGCTTAGTTTTCTCATGCCCTTCTCTTATCAGTCTGTATAGAGACCACGGCGCTATATATTTACAAACCCCACGAAACGCAGAAAGAGTAGTATACATCTAAAAAACGTCTTAGGAAAAAAAGTCCATGTCTAAAAGAAGTTTGCCTAAGCTGTTTTCTATACTCATGAATTTACAAGCCCTCCTGTAGCTGTGCTAACCCTACGACTTAAGATGCCTTGATAACGTTTTGGGTAGACATTCTGAAGAACTTTTTAGACGTTTCTTTTTTATTCAGAAATAACTGCCTAGATTACGCGTTTTAAGACTCATTTTAAGGCTACCTTTAAATGCCCTAAATCTTTAAAAATGTTAAAGAGTTCAAGCGGGCTCCGTGCTAGTCCTGTATTATCTGCTAGCATTTTTTTTCGGAAAGAACCTGTTTTAAACTGAGAGAAAAGGTGATCCGGAATGACGACAAAAATGAGCCCACATTACGAAGGGTGAACGGCTTTAGTCAGACGCCGTAAATTCATAATGGAGACAAGTTTCGCAGCATGAATAAAACGCACACAGAAGACAAGGAACAAACAAGACAGGACTGTGCTGCACTTCCAACTGATTTTATTTGAAAAATCTCGACGTTTAAATACATTCAGTTATCATGAGGTGAAACCTAATCACAATCATGCAAAAAAGCCATTTCCTTCTCCAGCAATGACAGTGAAGGCGTGCTGACGCAATTGTCACCGGCTTTCCTAATAAAAAAGGCTTCGATAATTTCACGCTGAAGCTTGTCCTTAGCGTGACCCAGAAACTGCGCCTTCTTAAACATAGGTTTGCATTTGCACGACCGGCAGTGTACGACAAGATGGCCGCTGATACCATCTTTTACAAGATTGAAGTGTTCTAGCGCTCTTTCATGTGTCTTTTCGTAATTTATCAGGTGTCAGCAGTGATAACTTTTTAACGCTTTTAGAATTTTATCTTCAAACAACGGCCATAAATTTTAATGATCGTTTTTATACCCAAAAGGCTGGCATTTGCATGGGTTCATCACTAGCTCCCATACTTTGTGACATCTATCTTAGTTTTGTTGATAAGCGCATTAACAATTCACTAAAAGGCCTTCATGTTAAAAGAATTTTTAGATATGTCGATGATTACTTGGTGATTCTTGACAATTCGCATATTTCATCCCTTGACGACGCAGTTGCAGAAATTATCACGGCTTTTAAAACTGCAGCAAGAGGTTTAAAATTCACGTCCGAACTTTCCTGCGCTCACGACATACAGTTTTTAGACCTCAGAATTACTTTCAGAACGAACCACATATGTTGGAAATATAACCCTAGGTCACTAAAGTCCCTTCTCTCTTTTAACAGCGCTCATTCAAAGATAATTAAACGCGGAATCGCCATGAATTGCATCAATGCTGTCCTAGAAAAAACTTGCCCGCATCAAATGACCGATAGTGTCAATCAGCAAGTCGAGCGGCTACGCATGTCCGGCTTCCCTGATGATGGTATTTCAGCTGTTTGTGAGCGCCTAATGCAGAAAAGAAAGAGAAGTAAAGGAACGGATGATAAAGGAAAGAAGCAGAATAACACTCAGGTAATGCCGTACCTGCATAAGATATCTCACAATCTGAAGAAGACCGCCAACCGATACAACGTTAACGTTGTATTTTCCGCACCATGCAAGCTTTCAAAAATTTGCCCAATGATAACGAGAAAGAAGAAGGCGCCGTGCAGTATTAAGCATGTCACAAAGTTCACAAAATGTGCAACGAAGGTCGTTTATAGCATTCCTCTTACGTGTAAAAAAGTGTACATTGGTCAAACAGGGCGTTGTTTTAATGAAAGAGCGCCAGAACACTTCAATCTTGTAAAAGATGGTATCAGCGGCCATTTTGTCGTACACTGCCGGTCGTGCAAATGCAAACCTATGTTTAAGAAGGCGCAGTTTCTGGGTCACGCTAAGGACAAGCTTCAGCGTGAAATTATCGAAGCTTTTTTATTAGGAAAGCCGGTGACAATTGCGTCAGCACGCCTTCACTGTCATTGCTGGAGAATGAAATGGCTTTTTTGCATGATTGTGATTAGGTTTCACCTCATGATAACTGAATGTATTTAAACGTCGAGCCTTGTCAAATAAAATCAGTTGGAAGTGCAGCACAGTCCTGTCTTGTTTGTTCCTTGTCTTCTGTGTGCGTTTTATTCATGCTGCGAAACTTGTCTGCATTATGAACTGCAACCAACTTGCCCAAACCACCGTGTTACTTCAACGTAAATTCATATGTGAAGTGTGAGAAGAAAACATACTTCGCAGTCGCTATCTTGAAGTCATTGAATGAGCATTCTTGTATGTGTATTGAAAGAGGCTGAAAGAAGCCAGACTTCGGCATCGGAACGAAACAAGGACGAGACAGCGTGCCGAAGAGACCGAAGAAGAGCGTGCCAAACGTCTCGATAAGCGTCGTAATGACGGTGAATCCTCCGACGGTGAATTCGCGACGGTAGAAGACGGCGTGCCGAGTTTGGCGTCTCTGAAGGAAGCCAGACTTCAGCGTTGGAATGAAACAAGCACAGACAGAGATTAGCCAAGTAAATCATCAGTAGCATTACATCGCATAACCACAGCGAAACCTAAGCGTAGTCGTGGCCTGTAGCTCTCGCTATACCTACCCAGAGCTAAACCATGACCATTTTTTTTTTTTGCCTCAAGGTAGGACACGCTTTCTGTGGCCTTCAAAGTTATAATTTTTTTTTCCTGCTTTCCAGACTGAGCGCGACCTGGAGTACGCGCCATGCGTGCCATTGCAGTTGATGCATTTCCGTGTGCATTCGCATCTCTCATCGGTATGTGTCTCTTCTCTGCATGTGACACAAGTGGGTTTACTACGACAAACCGACATGCTGTGTCCAAAGCGCTGACATTTTAAACATCGTCTGGGATTCATTATGTATGGACGGACTTTACAATGGTGGTATGCGGCGTGAATGGAAACGGGCAGAGTTGTGCTATTGAAATTTAGGACTATGTGTTTGGTCTTGATTTCAGCACTGTTTCTAAGGGTGTTGAATCGTCGGGCTGCTATTACTCCTTGTTCGGCTAGATCTTCTTCTATTTCACCATCCGTACTCTGTAGTAGTTCATATTCAGACATGACGCCCTTTGATTGGTTCAGTGCGCGGTGCGGAGTTACTTGTACACTCATTTCACCAAGATTTTGCCACGACAGCAGTTTGTTGCTTCGCTCCTTCGTGTTGACTTCTTCCAGGAGATCTACGGTTCTCTGTCTTTATGCTTTGTAGTTTTTTGCCCATACAGTTCTTGAGAGTTTTGGCAAGGACAAATGCGGACAAGTTAGCTACAGGTTCGTCAGTATTCGAGTGAATCATGAAACACTTTGTAAATGTGTCTGGCTTTTGTGGCATCAGTTTCTTGACATTGGTGCAACCCCTTTTCGGGGGTCGAACATGTTTTTTTTTTTGCAGATTTATCCATGCGGCATGTACAGGCTAAGGGTTCCTAATATTCTGTCGCCTCGTATTCACCCTTACACACAGAAGAAGGTCCCGGGACACCCCTCCTGGTAGACATACTAGGAGCCCATCGGCCAAGGCTTGACCACGGCCTCGACCGCCACCGTTCAAGGTTTCTTCCCTCCACCTCTCAACCTATCGCCACGTTACGGATGACAGCTTCGGTATGGGGGCTAAGGGTCCGTGGTGGCACCAAGCACCAACACCTCGTTACGCAAGGTGCCCCTGCGGGGGCAACATCGGTTAGTGATCCTCAACATGTGCATCCAACAGAAATTGGAAGTAGTACAGTGAGGCAGAAAAGCTAAGTTCGCGTATTGAGTCGAGACACTAGCCACCACAACGAGTATTATGACGTTCGTTAGAAGAGAGCTAAGACGAACACCGACAGGCTACATAGTGCATTCGAGGCGATGCAGCTTTACTTTCTTGCTTCGTGACCGGCTGATTATGTTCGTAGATGACTGGGGCGAAATTTATGGACCTCATTTGCAGCCTCAATGAGGTGCTTTCTGCTCCAAGTTATTTCAGGAAAAAGCCGGAGTTCCCGGGTTTGAACCCGACCGCGGCGGCCACGTTTCGATGGCGACGAAACCCAACAGGCACCCGTGTGCTGTGCGATGTCAGTGGACGTTAAAGATCTCCAGGTGGTCGAAATTAATCCGGAGCCCTGCACTGCGGCACCTCCTTCTCTCTTTCTCTCTTTCTTTCTTTCTTTCTTTCTTCCTTCCTTCCTTCCTTTCTTTCTTTCTTTCTTTCTTCTTTAACTCCCTCCTTTATCTCTTCTCTTACGGGCGCGGTTCGGGTGTCCGCCGAGATATGTGAGACCATTACTGCGTCATTTCCTTTCCTAAAAGAAACAATTTCAGTTTCTGTTCTGTATTCTCTTCGCTGTGTATTGGCATTGCTTATTTCGAAAAAATGCAGTACAATACAGTACACAATAAACCCTGATCAATGAATTTCCACTCTTCCAGAGCGAATAGAGCATGAAATTAGCATAATATAAGGAAGGAAAAGGTGACAAAAAAGTTCACTGAAACAATAAAAGTTACAAAAATGCCTGCACAATTATAGTCGAGAGAAGCAAGCGAGAACAATCATAATTACAATTCACTCGTGCGGTGGAATTACGTTCAGTACATATACAATTAAAAGGGGTAAAGCAAACATCGTCACAAGGAGAAGGAACCTACGAAAACGGGAGTAGGTTGAAAACAAAATCAAGTGGTAATTGAGAGAAAAAAACAAGCAGTCGAATTGCGGCTTGTCAGTGACAAAACCAAATACAATCATTCGCACATGCAATATTTTCGGAGTTTTTTAAATGAATATATATATCTAGCTCTATGTTTTTGTCTACAGCTTATTTAATACCCTTGGCAACTGGTTTTGCAGGGTTTGCAGATTATATGTTGTGTGGTATGTGTTTACAATCCAGTGTTCGATAAAACGGGTGATATGATTGGGGGCGTTGTTTGGTAGGCTCGTTAACTTTCCTAAGGGCGTACCGACGTTATTTATTTTCTGTTTATGAAGATTATTTAATGCGCAGTCATATATTGACATAATAGGCATCATTTTGCATGTTAAAAATAGTTCACGTGAGTGAGATCGACTATTTACAATTTCTACTGCGCGCAAATACCTTATTTGCAGTATGTGTAGCTTTTGTATATTTTGTATATTTGCAAATTTGTATTTTTATATATTTTGTATAAGTTACTGACAGTAGCTTAAAGACCTTGAGAAAAACAGGGCGTTATAAAACACCAGCATATCTTTCGTGGCATGATAATGGGGTTATGATATCTGAGGCAGATAACTTGAGTTTTGTTACTACAAGATGGTTGATTTGGTGATTCCTGGATAAAGTTTCATGAAAAGTAACTCCTGAAGTTTTAACACTACACACAATTTCGACCAGAATAGAGCGCAAAGAGAAATTTCTGTTTATGCTTATATTAAATTTCTCCGCTTTGTTCCGAGCAAAATGCATTTAGTCTTGCATACATTGACCGTCAGGCAGTTTTTTTCGGTCCATTCCTTCAGAGCACGTAGTGTGGATTCTGCGGAGTCAGATAATTCTCAAATACCTTTTCCTGTTAATAAGATGCTCGTGTCATCGGCATATATAATGAATTGTGAAGAAGCACCTTTGTGATATAATTTATGTGCATGTTGAACAAGAATGTTCACAAAATACTGCCCTGCGGTACGCCGCTGGACACCTGCAAATTGTTAGGATACAAAGTCCACTATTTTAGCATGTTGTGTTCGATGTTCCAAATAAGATTGTATTAAACTTACAACTTTGCCAAGAAAACCATACCGCTCAAATTTTCAAATTTTCTAATTCTCTATTTTATTATTGATAAGGTCAAATACCTTTGAAAACTCTAGATATATTCGAAGTATGAAATTACCTTGCTCAAAGTGCATTAAAATATGTTTCTTTAGTGTCAGAAGGGCAAATTGTGTACTTATACCTCTCCGAAAGCCATACTGAGAATTAATTATTAAGTTACGTTTCTGTTCGACTTTGCTGAAGCGGCTTATTATAACTTTCTTGAAAGCTTGGGATAAAATAGGCAAGATATAAATTGGTCAGTAATTGTTCATGCCATTTTTGTTTTCCTTTTTATGAACAACAGTTACCCGCGCGAGCTGCATCTTGTGAGGAAGGACACCTTGACTAACACCAAGGTTAAAAATATATGTTATAACTGGTGCAAGGAGATCAACAACATACTCAAGATTTTGTTTGTGGTTTGGTTTATGGGGTTTAACGTCCCAAAGCGACTCAGGATATGAAGGATGCCGTAGTGAGGGGCTCCGGGAATTTCGACCACTCGGGGTTCTTTAACGTGCACTGACACCGCACAGTACACGGACCTCTAGGATTTCGCCTCCATCGAAATTCGACCACCGGAGCCGGGATTGAACCCGTGTCTTTCGGATCAGCAGCCGAGCGCCATAACCACTGAGCCACCACGGCGGCACATAAGAGATTTCCTTTTAAAACGATCGACATCTTTGGCATCATTTATTAGGGATGGCTAGTATTTTATTTACCTCAGCCTCGCTTGGCGGGTTAATAAAAATTGTTTATATATTCTAATGTGGATTTCCAAGATTGGTGTGAACTGTATCTTCTCCTTAAGATTGATGCAATGGTTATTAAATGCATCTGTAAGGGGTTTTTCAGTTACCTCGGTACCATTTATTTTCAGTTTCTGAATTACATTCCGTGAGGCCTTATAATTTAATAGTGAAGATCCCTTTTCCATGTGACATCTGTGGACCCAGGTTGAAAGTACAGGAAACTTGAAAAATATTCACGGCGCGCTCTTGCTAAATCCCTGTTTAAAAGATTTTGATAGATTTTAAAATGTTTATATTTATTAAGATCTTTAATTTTGAGAAAGAGTATGTAAAAGTAATTTTATGATGTATTCTTGTATTAAGTTTAGCTGCGACCGAAATATCTTCTCTTTTGTTTAATGCGCACTTCAGGGAAACTTGCCGCACATATATGCTGCACTAATTCAAGAAGCATATCATAACCTACATGGGCATAATCAGTTTTTAAGACGCTCTTTCTAGATATTTCTTTAATTTTTTTTTCAAAATATCAGAAGGTTCTCTTCCGGAATGTATGAGAGTATCGGTGCATGCCCTGACACCTTACTCCGTACATATAATATAGTGTAAAGAAATATTGGCAAGTGGTCACTTAGGCCGAAAAAAAGTTTTCCCGACCTCAGCTAATACTGGCATATATTTGTCAGAAACAAGTCAATAAATGATTGTGAATTCACAGTTACTCTTGTCGGCAGAGTAATGACATTTCTGATCGATTATCATTTAACGTGAGCTCTTAATTGTTTTTGTGGTATCATTTTCAAGCAGATGAATATTCAAGTCTCCACCACAGTTGATGCTCAAGTTATTAGTTGTGGCAAAGCTAAACAGTTCGTCCCCGTAATAAAGAAAACGCAACTTTGAACCGTTTGGTGCACACACGACAAGTGCTGTTTTGTACTTAGTCAGAATTTAATAGTCACTTAATATTACACAGCATTCTGAAAGTGTTTCACAATCGTATTCTTTTGTAACCAATATACACACTCCGCCACCACGACTTAAGGGATGATATCAATAGAATATTTCGTGTGTTGGAAGTCAGTAGACACTTGTTTCATCAGTTCTCCATGTTTCGGTTAGCTTTATGGCGTCGAAATATATGGCGTCAAGCAAGCTTAAGTCCAATTTCTTTTTTTTTTAAAGAGACCTCACATTACGGGGGAAAGCATATAAAGTACTTAAGGAACTGTTTTCTGATGCAGTTTTAAAAGGATTTTGGAAGTAGGTAGGCGTCGGTGTCGAAGCCGGCCATATTATGCAACCTTAACTGTGTTTCGCTGGGCCAAGATGACTTGATAATACAATTGCCCGTCTCTCCGGCATTCGTTTCCACCAGATTTCAACCATTTGAGTGCCAAGTTGTTCTGTTTGATCAACTTCTTTGCCTGAAAAGGCCAGTCGCCGGCTTGTTTTGGAAAATGGCAGATTACACCAGGCGTTTTATCTTTATTAGATGGCAGGCTATGGACAGTACTACATACTGCTTTGATAACTATATGGCAGCTCAGACTGAGCAGCCAGGTCACTTATCTCTATCGGCTGGCTTTCGCCTCGCGTTACCGGAATTCCGTGGAATTCAAGGTTGTACTTTCGACTTCGCCATTCAGGAGGAGCATTAACTTTGGCTTTGAGTTCGGTTATCTCTGCGCCTTGTTTTTCTATTTTGTTGCATCCTTTGTTTTACATCTTTTGTCTTTTTCATTTCGTTCTGTACGCGCCATAAGGGTGTCGTATTTTTCACTCATAAACTGCAATGCCTCCTCAATGCCGTGAACAGAATCCCTCAAGGACAGCAACTGGTGAAGCTTAGCACTGATTTCCTGCATCCACAGCGTGCATGCCGCGAGTCAGACTCAGTGCTAGTTTTCGGTGGAGATAATGTCCGCCAGATCGCGGCGGCTGCGCTTGGCACGTGTGGACACCGGAAAATGGGCCATTTGGTGCTCAAACTACAGCTTGTCGTTCTTTTGGGTCGAAAGCGGCCGCACTCCGACTCGGCCAAGGACGGTGATCGCAACCAGATGACACATGCGTCCTCTCCGGGTGGTCCATTACAAGAGTCTGGATACTGCCAGACGAGAATTTGCTGACGCAGATCTGAACAGGGCTAACCCATGCCCTCGAATCAGGTGATCTCGGCGGCGGTGATACGAGCGAGTACTATGGGTGGTCGTGGAAGGTTAGACTGCTTATGGCTCACAGTCCAGCTCAATTCACAGATGACGGCGAACTTTTGAGATGAGAAGCTCAAATACCAACTACAACCGGGAACATAGTAGAAATTGCAGTCTTTCAGGTAAATATAGTCCTCTCTGCAGAGGCAAATAAACTGGAAAGTCTTCGCGGCCATAAACAAAGCACAGGACAAAAAAAAAGAAAGAAAATAATGTCTAGATGCAATTAAGTGAGCAAGTTTATATTTCCTGCAAACACAGCGGTTTATTTACCCGGCCAGCCCTTTGGTACTATCTCGGGAGCGCACGTGTCGTAGCAGTCCTTCTCAGTTGGGAATCTGTTCGCTTTAGGCCAGAACTCTGCTCTGCTTTTATATTTCACTTTCAAGCATAAGTCTGATTTTGCGTAGTAGGTGTAGCCATCAACTGTACCGGTCGTGTTTCCCCATCTGGACTTCAAGCAAGGAGACTCTTCTGCAAAATGAAGAAATGCTCTTGAGTCAATCTGACGACATATTACCAACACGAAGATGTTTTAGACTAATTCTTCATGTTTACACACTTAACAAAGCTGTTATTATCATGCTACTGTGTATACTGTTCTCGACGTATTAGTATCGCATTTCTCAACAAGAATGAGTTACCAGGAAAGGAGGGACGCTTTTTCGTGTTTGTGGTTGTCATGGTGCATCGGAGGGCACCGCGGGACATCGGTCGCGTAGTGGTGTTGTGTGACGCGTTCTCGAAATCTGCACACATCACAGTGGCAATGGATGATTGCGCGCGACCGCGTCTCCCCCGGTAGATGGATGGATGAATGGAATAACTTTATTCGTCAAAAATCCCGTGCATATGATTCCGTGTTAGATGGCATCAACCCATGGCTGAAGGCGATTTGGGTGGCCCACACCACGGCCCTGGCCTGAAGCACCGGGTCTGAGCTGTCCAACACGGCCTCTCACTGCTCGAGACAAGGATCACGCATAATATACGCTGGCGGCGGCGCAGTGCTACACTCCCAGAAGATATGATCATAGATTGCAAGCTCAGCTAATTCTCCTCCTGGCATACTTTACACATCAAGAATGGATTAAGCAAAAGATCTAGTCTGCAGTCTCCTCCAGGCGCATTCCTGCGCCCTGACCAACTGCTTGTCCGGGGGCGTACAAATCCTCCGCTCCAGTTTATAATCGTCTGTAGGCCGTGAATGGACACCAGCCCATCTCTCGTGGACCTCCCCAAAACGTCCGGCTCATCTGCTCGGCTGACGAAGCCTCAAGCACTAATGTGAGCCGCCTCTGTCTCAGGGTTCATGGAGTGTGCCGGTACCCAGACAATTTTCTCCTTTCTAGTCCCTCTTCCTGTGGCCCCATTCAGCAATCATCCTGCAATTGTGCCGCTCCTCTGCAGTTTCTGAGAAGCTGGTTTTGATTGATCCAGAGGCGACCGAGCAAGCCCGTCCGTCCAACATGGCAATTGCAAATGCGTCCTTGTTCTTATACTCTGCAACGTCTACGCAGACTGCCCCGTTATACTTCCCGCAGTTAGCATGCAAAGCTGTGGCTCTTGCCTTCCTGTGGTCCTCATGATGTATCGAATGCATATTCATAGGTAAAGGTTTTATGTACGAGCTATTGTGAATTTCCCACCTCAACTAAATTTTCATGACCCAGGCTGGGGCAACAACTCCGGTGCCTGTCCTATCCAATATGTCCCTCCCCGCTCTCGCTTTCGAAAGCCTACCGAGCTGCATCACTAAGTGCGCCTCCCGCAGTTCTTCCAGGATATTGTGCACCCCTAATCCCAGCAGCATTTGAGTAGGCGCATTGTTAGGCAGCCCAAAGGCCGCCTTATACACCTGCCTAGTGACAGCCTCCACCTTCATTTTTTCCGTCGCATCTTTCTATAAGGCGTCGCATAAACTATTCCACTGAGCAGAAACCGCTGTACGAGCTTACACAGATTTTTTTCTCTCACCCCTGTCTTACGAGCGGCAATTCTCTTGATCAGCTACACGGTAGCGTTGGGCGTATTAATCCTAAAGCCTTTAATGGCTCATGCTCGCGACCCTGTCTATCCGTCCGTCCGTCCGTCCGTTACGCTCCAACTCGATAACAAAAAAATCTTTGTGCACGATGAAATTAAAACCACCATTTAAACCGCCAGGCGGACAGTGCGTTGTTCTGTTCACCTTTCTTGTGACTGTCTCGTATTTTGCTCTAACGTTTGTGCGTAGAATTATGCACCGACTAGCCCCAGCAACAAGTATTGCTTGAGTACGAACCACCATCCTTTCGTTACGCAGCCGAGCGTACTAACGACTCCGCTTCTTCCTGCCAATGCATATGTAGCTCTTGTCTAGGACGCTGGAGAGTGTGGAAAGGCGTCGAATCAGACGGATGCCTCCCAAATGCCCTTCAGTGTCTCCCGCATTTAAGATTCGCAAACAAGTGTGTACTTAACCTCTTTACCACACATCAGTGACACAAACAGCAACACCGCGCTCAAGGCTTTCGACTCACCGCACTTTAGGTCAACAAAGTGCCCCACTGAAATTTTATTGCTAAGCCTTTCCAATGCCTCTCTATTCTTCCTGTTAGTCTGCAGACACAGACCCAGGATCCTGATCGTTTGGTCCTCAGCGACCAACGCACCTCTCACCTTAATCTCTAGCAAGGTTGGCGGCACATAGTTCCTTGCATCTTTCCCTCTTGATTTATCCATAGCCACAAAAAGCTCGGAATTGGGCTGGGAGCCAACGAGTCCTGCCTTCCCTGCTAGCTACTCTTCTTGCCTGTTGTAGCGTATCCTCCAGTTGTCCGTCGCTACCCCTTGTTAATAACCGCATAAAATGTGTTCAGTCCAGGTAACCCCTCCTGCCTCGTCGGTATCTTTATCAGGGCGATATTAAACAGTAACGGTGCTAAAACCGACCCCTGCGTGTTCCCCTGCCCCTAACGAGAAGGAATCTGATTTCACTTCTCCGACCGCAATTTCGGCAGACCCGCGCTCCAAAAATCATCTGATGTACCTGTACCGGAAGGTTCTACCTCCCCACCCTCGCCTTGGTCGTATATCCGGTAGATTCATCAATATTGCCTTATGGCCGCCATTATCAAAAGCCTTAGTCTGGTCGAGCCCAAAGATAGCCTTTGTGCCCATGTCATACCCAGCATCAACCACGCCCTTTTTCAGGCCCTGAAGCCAATCATTGTTGCAGGCATCAACTGTTTTTCCTGCGCGTAACCCCGAAGCCTGTTGAGGACCACGTGCTCTATCAATTTTCCCACGCAGAACGTGAGTGATATGGGATGTAGGTTCTCAATAAAGAGCTTTTTTTTCCCGGCGTAAGAATAAATGTAATCCTAGCATGCTTCCAATCTGCGGGCATGTGCCCGGCCCGCCATTACTTGGTCAAGTCTGTGAACAGCCCTACCAAAATGAAATTCAAGTTCCTCAGAAATTTGTTGGCAATCACTTCAGGACTCGCTGCCGACGTAGTGAAGCTGCCCCATAGCAAAGTCTGCGTCCACCACTGTAAAGTTCACATCTAATTTTAGGTTTTCTCCCCCAGGTAATCCAGCAAGCATCCACCCGTACCGTCGTCAATGTAACGATCCCGGAGGTACTGCATAAACCCTCCAATCGTGCCTTTGCACTGATGCACTAATCTAGCCATTTGTCCCCTTTGCGCCGATATCCTTGCCGCTGGACCTAAAAGGTGATTCAATAATTGTCATGTCTTTTGCATCCCAATTTCCCATTCTTCCGATAACAAATCTGCCTCTCACTCCTACAATTATAAGTCCCACGTGTAGATAGATAGATAGATAAAGAGGAGGAGGGAAAGACAGGGATGTTAACCAGAAAGGGGTTTCGGTTGGCTACCCTGCACTGGGGAAGAGGGATTAGGGGGCTTAAAGCAGGAAGAGAGAAGGGGAAAAGGCATAACACACACACACGCACAACGCTGTCACAATTTGTCACCCAATCCAGTCGCTCTCAAGTAGGCAAAGAGTGCCTTGTATGTCTTGAAGGCAGTCGACTGCTGTGGCCACGGACCGAGGATCTTTTGCTCTGTTAATGGGCGAGGATCGAGGCGGTCCAGGGCACAACACAGTGTATGTCTTGCACTCGCAAATGCAGGGCACTCACAGAGAAGATGAGCGATGGTCTCCTCACAACCGCAGCTTTCACAGGCAGGACTGTCGGCCATCTCCATGGAAACCTCTTCAGTGGTACCCTTAACATCTTTCTTGAGCGCCTCCACTCAGGCTCCCAAGGCCTCGATTTCGCTGTTCGCCGCGCCTTCCCTCACTTTCCGAAATCTGTCCCAATTCGACACTTTAAGCCCATTCACTCTGTCTTTCTGCTTCGCAGAAGCCTAAGGTTTTAGACCTGAAGCTGAGGTTAAGAAGGGACACACCTGCTAGGCGTATTTCCCACGTATCAAGAAAGAACTCCTGTCCACCGACTCCTCCCACTCCAAGACTATAAAAAGAGCCATTGTTTCGCACTGCTTGGAATCTGCACATCGTAAGTCGTGTTCGCACGAAATGCAAGATAGCTTTAACAATCAGGTTCGCACGCTTTTGGCTGCAGTCTTCCTTTGTTCGCTCCTAACGGCAGTCGCATAAACCCTCCTAACGAAACTTGGGCCCCGAATAACGATGGCTGCAACTGAATGCGCGAGGGCTAAGCCCGAGTTGATGCCTTAGGTTCATAAGGTTTCCCATAACCTCAAAAAAGTGGCCAGCAGGCACAATGTACCACTTGTTTTCTCGACGCGAGATATGTTAGCTAAGCTATGCCCCCGTATCTCCGAGGAGGTTGAGCACGGTTGCAAGAAGCAAGATCAAAGCATTCGACAAATGTGCCTTTGGAGTGGTCTACATCATTCCCCTGTCCTACGGAAAATGCTATATAGGGAAGACGGGCGTTGTCTTAATGACTGTTTAAGGGAGCATGCTCTAAACATAACACGAAAAGATCAACTCGAGAATTTAGTTTCCCATGTTCTGCCGTACAAGTGCTATCCCCGCGTTAAAGAAGCAAAGATTCTGGGCAGAAGTACAAACACAAAAGCCACAGTTTTGCTCGAGGTTTTCCACATCCACAAGAAAAGCTAGTCATTGTATTAGTGGCGCGTAAATAAGTTTGTACTCTTCCTAGCGCGGTTTCCTGAAGAGTTACCTGTAAGAAGAACACCGCCTTTTACGTCCGTGCGTGTTTTTTCATCCGTTTTTCTTCAAAACCTCTTGGTTCTTGAGACGCTTTTTTTCGCTGCTCATACACTTGATGCCTGTTCTTTCTGCGATTGTAGGTATGCAATGAGATTTCTTGTTTCTTTTTCTCTCAAGAAGGCTGGCGTTGCCCTTGTCGCGTGCGCGTGTGGTGTGTACGCATATATAATGTTAACTGTTCCGGAAAATAAAGCGAGTTGTTAGTAGCGTTCGTGCTTGTGGTGTCTTCCTCCTGTGTTCGTCGTTTTTGTGCTACTTTTTTATTCAAGTATGCGCCACCAAGTAACCCCGCAACAAGTTTTATGGAATCTTAACGTTACACCTATCATTTTTCTTTCCATAGCTCGCTGCGTTCTCCTTAACATGAGCTGAGGGATACTGGTAAACTACCATTCATGATCTGAAAGAACCTGCCATATGCGCTCCACGCCATTCTTATTGTTCTATTTATTTCCCTCTCATGATCTAGATCATCTGTCTCTACCTGCCCCAAGCAGCCGTATTCCTTTACCTGGTCCAGCACCTCGCTGCCAATTGTGAACCGCTGTTCTCTTGCTAGACTGTTGAACATTACTTTGGTTTTCTGTATGTTAATTTTTACACCCAGCGTTCTGCTCTGCTTGTCGAACACATTAACCATGATTTTCAGTTCACCTCCTGAGTGACTCAGCAAGGCAATGTCATCAGCGAATCGCAGATTATTTAGGTATTCTTCATTAACTCATATCCCGCTCCGTACCGCAACTTTCATCAAACAGTGCTAAGACGGCTCAACATTTTCCTACGCGCGGCAGTCCAGATAGCGGTAGGACACCTTGCTTACGAGTCAACACAACGTCTTCTTTAGCTAGGTGTTCACAACACCGTGGAAGAACTATACCTAAGCCCAACAGGCAGGTCAACTCGTCAGGCTACGAAACTCACGCAACGGCAGAACCCTCTTTAAAAACTCGAATACACACCAACAAACATCCCTTTACCACAAGGCCCGGTAGCCGTGTTACCTATGATCCGATTGGAAATCCAAGTGGTGCCACACAATGCGGGAAAGATGCAAACCCGAGCTGAGGCGCTCAAGAGAAAATTTGAGGAAGGTCCATATGTTCTTTACATGGATGCTGCAGGCTAACCAGACAACCCGGAAGTTTTGAGCTCAGCGACCAAAACCTGAAGGGCGGCAAACAATTATCAGGTTCATTTTACACGCGCTCGCGCATGACAGCAGAACAGGCAGCTATTTCCTTTCCCATGTTGCGGTTTAAGTCTGTGTGCTGGCATAGGTCATCTCAAAGTACTTTCGATGCCGAATTTTATATAATCCTTTGAGGCAGACGGTTGTTTTGATATACTTCTGGGCCAATGAATTCCTATTTTCCTATGCTCGCTCCCATTGCTTAAGACCCAAACCGTTTTTAGAGGCCATGGTGTTCCTCGAGGTATGGCACTTAAACACGCGCACATTACGGTCCTACTTACTTCAATAATTTACCCTCCAACACCTTCTGTGCAAAAACTAAACATAAGTTAAAGAAACAACTAAGTCGTATCAGCTTGTAAAAGCGTACTTGTATTCTTATCTTCAGTGAACCATTTGGCTTATCTGTATTGCTTGTGTTGGTGCATGTGCGATTCCTGCTGTATCATATGGTAGCCTCGCAGACATGTGCTTGTGTCTAGTATTATTCTAATAATTTTTTCCACGCACGTTGCTCTATTTCTGTGCTTCCTGATAAATGCTCGTCTTCGCCAATGTATAATACAATTGTTTTAGTGTTTTGCTTCCTGCCAGAGTTTTGCTGCCTGCCAGGCGCTGCCGCTCAAGACAACAGTGGCTTTGGGAAGCCTGAACATGTATTCGATTTTCATTATTGTTAATAAAAGTATTGTTTCTATACGAAGAGAACAACGTAACAGCACCACTACCAACAGAACCTCTAACATATACACTGATCCTTGAACACTACAGACATCACAAAACAGCACACTTCCCCCTTCACACAAATCCCTCAACAGAGCGGCGCCACAGCCTGACGCCAGCTTAGACGCACTTTCCCAAACCTCCACCACAAACACCTCATCTTCCATACATAATATCCTGGCTGATGCTCAACATAAAGCAGCCACTCTTATACTCCTGATAGGAATGCCCCGGCCCCCCGGGGCCAAAACCACCCATCCCCCAACCCACTGTCTCCACATAAGAGACTACTCTGTATGGTACAGTCAGGGTCAAAAGTCTCTGGACCACGCGTTCCTCAAACGAAGCCGATAGCTCTACTACTAGCCGGCGACTGGAGACCACACTTGTGGACATGAAAGAGCGAAATACTGACTTTGACATCTACAATTTTGATCTCCAGCCGCCGGCTGATAGTACAGCTATTGGCTTCGTTTGAAGAACGCGTGGTCCAGAGGCTTTTGACCCCGACTGTACCTATCCGCAAGATCAGCAGCCGCTGAACGAGCTGGCGCTCAAGGTATCAACAGCCAACCAAGGACACCGCTCGAAGAGGATGGTGACCAACTACCATCGGTTAAATAAACGTTTTCCTCCTGCTCTTAATTCCGAAGTAATGCATAAAACTGTGCTCACGCGTATGTTTTATAAACAGGCTAACTGTATCACCTGAAGAATTACTAATGCATGTCTGAACTTGCGCGTATTTCAAATCATGAAGAACTACTGCACAACCAGCTCTATTTTTGCAGCAAAATGTAAATTTACACTTCAGATGAAGGTTGCTTGCCAAAATCGGCCGTTTGCAGCAATAGTTCAACGGAAATATTGTTTTGTGGTAAATTCTTAACTCAGGGCTAGTTTCTTTTGTGAGCGTCGCCAAATGTAGTTATCATTCCTTGTATGAAAACTTGATTTATGTTTGACACGTAATGATTTCTTCTTGGTTATTGACTCACCCTCCCATAATTTTCTAGCTTTCATAGTTTCCTCCGGGTTTCTGTTAAGCATAATGCAACAGTTGAATGGGTAATAATGAAAAACTTACTCATACACGTCCTCATGCAGACTTTTCGGTTTGGGAAATTATTTCCACGATCATAATCATTTTCGCATCTTTCAGGGATGAACAGTACGCATTTTTCGGTAGTCCGATTAAAAAAGTAGCGCCTTTCGAGATATGGGCTGCAGTATTTCCCAACTAAACGTTCCTCAGTCTCGCAGTCTTCTGGGGAGTCTGAAAAAAGCAGGCGATGATTAGTATTTCTTTCTGGTCGCAGGTTCGAAAAAAATTACTCATAGAAAGAAGTAGCGATGACAAACGGCTACATTTATCAATTTATTGCAATACGTCAACGAAATCAAGTGAATGAAGCCTGACTTCCTAATTTAATTGGGATTTACGCTAAGATAACCACGCCTTATTTCGTTGCCTCTGACTCTTTTTATCTCAACGGAAAACAGCGCGCTTTACTGAGCATTCGAAGAGTACGCAAGTTTATTTTCTCTTCTACATGTTTGCAACGTTTAGCGTTATCCATACGTGGCATGACAAACTGCATGTATGATATGGTAATTTTCCTGGCTTGCTTCCCATGCCCCAAAGCAGAGTTTTAGTGCTCGTAAATGGCTATCATAAAAATAAAACCTGTCCTCTTTGTGAGAGCAGTCGGTTTATCACTTCGGTCACCGAGGTGGCATGGCATTAAGCATACACGGGAATTTTCTGCACAAAAAAATTGGCACAATGCACGCTCATGATCAATTTACCACAATCTGATTAACTATCTGACATAAAATGCTGTAAATGCATTGAGCTGTTTCGAAGTTTTAATTTAACTCTAAAATTAGTAAATAGGACAATAATTGTGAAAACTCCTAATGAGCAATAGTAGCATGGATTCCGGAACAATGCGGTCTGCCCCATCCGCCAAACTGCGCTGTTTCCTTAATTTACTAAAATGCAAAACGCTGACAAAACATCCTTTGAAAAAGCATTTTCTACTCCAGACTGCTTACATCTACGCGGCCAATTGGATGCCTCCGTTGAAGCCACTTCTCCGCCAACTTCAAGTACCGCTCCTGCAATATCAGAAGTGCTTTTTTTGTAGAGCAGTTTCCAGAACAGCGCGCGCGCTATTTGAGACAAAAAGAAAGAAATCACTGTTCATCGCATAATTCGAAGCCGGAGAGAATGAATACAGCACTTATACTTCTGACTGGCAGTGTATAATATAACAGAAAAAGGCACAGGTGGCTGAAAAAGTCATTGAAATTGAAATTCATTTATTTTCCGTAAAGACCTGCATATTTTTAACTCTTTTAAGCTCCTGACGCAGCATGAAAGGTTCTAGAAATCCAACCTTTGTACAAAGGAGCCTTAGCAATTCATCGTCATACAGTGTATTAGGTATCATGAGTAAATCTGAGAAATAAAGGGAGCGATTACGTACAAGGAGACTAGATAACAGCCGTCCTCAACAAACACAATCATAAAACTCTGTTCTCCCAAGACGGCAGAGACAGCACTCTTGAAAGTTGAACCGAATTATGCCAGATACTTAACTGAATCCAGCCACTAATCTTTAAAATAAGGTTTTTGACGAAGAGAGGAGCTTTCTGCAGCATAGTACTACCAATGTTTCCAGACGTAAAATACGGGCGAATCATGCTAATTAGTAAAGTGGTTACATGAATTATAATAGTTAACTTCTTAACTATTACCGATAGGCACCTGATTTCAATAAGACATTGTAGCTGGCCGTTAGTAATAGCCGTAACAGTATTTAGAATTTCGATAAAGCGATTACCCTTGCCGCGGTGGCTCAACTAATTTGGGCCATTTCTCGCGCCTTTCGAAAACCGTGCGCTTGCGGTAGGGTGCAGAGCGACTTCAATCAAATCGTGACATTCCGTGACGCACGTACCACGCGACGCCCTCAGCTTCACCCGTACTGCAGTGCTTCACGCTCCTCGCCTCTTCGCTGCTCCAGCGCGGGCGGGGCAGAGAGTGCCATGTTGTATGTGCGGCACGGAATGTCACGATTTGATTGAGATCGGTCAGCGCCCTCCAGCAAGCGCGAGGTTTCGAATGGCGCGAGAAATGGCCCAAATTAATCGAGGCACAGTATCGACAGTAATCACGTTTTCAAAGTTCTAAAAAGTCCTATGGCCGTTACTAACGGCCGGGTACAAATATTTAATCATACTCGGGTGCCTAACAACAATAGTTATAAAGTGAACTATTATAGTTTAGTTAATCACTCTATCAGCGAACACGATTCGCCTGTTTTTTTGTTTTTTTCTGACGTCCGCTAACACTGGTGCAACTCTACCACCAAAAGCTTCTCGTTACCTCAAAACGCTATTTTTAAAGATTGGTGGCCGGCTGCACTAAAACACATAGTATAATAATGAAGGAAAACTTATGCAAAAGTATTTCTGCAACTAAGTGTTTTATTAAAGCCCATCGGCTTTCCGTATGCATATAAGTTACCATTTTTGTTTTCGTTTTTTGCTTCAAAGCACGAGCTGGTATGACATGTATATAGTCCTGTTCACACAAATAATCAATCAGAACACTTAAAACCTAAGTAGAATAACATAAGTTAAACAATACCTTACGCATTACGTGTTCTTATTCTTATTTCTTGTCTACTCTTTTTTCCACTCATTCTGTATTGTTAAGAGTAGCCGCTAATGTACTAACTTTGTTTGATTGGTGGACGCCTCACAGAAGTTCTGTGCTGAGTTCTGGGGTCCCTCTTTTAAAAAATGCAAATTATATCAATGGAAGAACGATGAACATTGAATTGCCTTCTGAAATGGCGCAAGTAAAGTTTCTGGAAAGGAATATATCCATGCTGCATTTTCCTTTGTTTTTGACAGTTTATACCGCACCTACCGGAGAGTAAATTCCCGGCTTACCTGCTGTTTAATTAGTACTTGACCATGCACTGCTCGACGTCGGTAAAAGCCATACCAGAACTGAAAACTTATAAATCTGCTCAAGACCCCCCCCCCCCCCCCCCATACGCATCTGAATTGCAAAGTTATGTGACAACGCCTTTCTGTAAGCAAAAGAGCTTGTCATTCCACTTGGTCTACTTAGGTTCAAGACATCACGTCTTTCTGAACCTTCTAGGACGGACTTCACATGAAGTATCAAGCAGGAAAGACCCTAACTTCCTCCACTGAACTCTTTCTAGTTTCTTGCTACCACGGTTAAAAACAAAATAATCCCCTTTCGCGTGTGCTTGAGCCCCCATGTAGATAACAATGTTCTGCATTATCTTTCGCTGAGCTGACCGGCATGAAGCATTGACCGGTGAGGACATGGTGCAGAAGTCAGTGGTGTCCCAAAACTAAACATTCTATGGCATCCCAACCACCGCCGATTTTCCTGCGCCCAGCAGCTAAAACTGATTCTTGTTTTTTTCTTCAGTGCGATCGTTATAGAGGATAATGAAGAAGGGGCTGCAATGGTGTCACGAAACAAGGCGCCTCAAATTCTGAATAGCTCGTAATGTTAGCCGCTAACTCCCATTGCCCAGCAACAAGGTGTGAACAGTGAATGGGCCCACCTGGACGAATCGTCCTGCTTGACAGTAAAGCGCGTTCGCTAAACACACCCTTTTCTATTTCTAAGGCTTCCCATCTCAAAGGAAAGAGTGGTGCTTGAGATGGCGTTAATACCTTAAAGGAGCAAACATCAGACAGCGCTCAACGCCGTAATACACAAAATAGTTCAAGACAACAAACTCGATGATAATAGTGCTCGCTCGTGTAAACATTCAGTTATCAATTTATCATGTCTTTAAACGTGAAATAATCACCATTTCAAATAAAGAAATCAGGGGTAGCCCGACTAGATAGCCAACTTACCACCCCAACACCACAGGAGAGCTATCGCAAGGAACTTCATGTCTCGTTGCTTCGGTGCACCTTGGGGTAGGAATAGTGGGGTTGAGTTATATATGGCTCTAAATGAGACTATGGCATTCAAATATCAAGATTTAGGCAAACACCATGAGGATATGTGAACCTTTCCGTCCGTGCCTTGCTGCTACTCGTGACCTTAGGATCCAAGTAGTGCGAAAGAAAGAGAGCGCAGGTCAGAGAATTACTGACAAGCGAAATGTTAAAAATGAATATATTTTCAGAGTTTGATGAAAATGAAACTCGAGACGTATATTAGGCCAGATTAAATTCCTTTATTTCGTTGTGGGTGGAAAGTCGTCAGAAAAATAGCGGAGGAACATTCCGCGGCGGCTTCATTTTTGAAAAGGTTAAAACCACACTAAATTTATCGCAGATGGACGCGCCTCGTTGTCTTCTGCGGCTAAGTTCACCTCTTGGAGAGTGGTCGGGTTGGTGATTCCGTACCAAACTTTACCAGTTATTTATAAACTCTTGGAAAGTAGTTGCGTAATCTTGGCTATGAGCTAGAAGTCAAATCAGCTTTCAACACAAGTAAGCCAAAAATGAAAGGATGTAAATAGCAGAAAGACAATAGTCCATTGTTGCAGTCGGTGTCACGTGCTGGTCAATCAATTTTTATTTACCAAAACGAAGTCAATTGATAACAGCTCTCAAAACTGATGCAGTTCTGTATTTGAACGTATCTGCGGTTTACAGGATGTGGATTTTAGAAATTAATATTTTATGCGTTGTGTTGTGTTGGGTTTATTGGCGCATAAGCAACTAAGGCTATCATGCGCCAAGCTCAAGGGATAAGAAATTGTTTACTGTAGATTTTCACAAAAACGTAAAAATATGGTGGTGTAGAAAGCTTAAAAGGTTATTTGCTTCTGCCTAGTATTGAGAGCAAAACAAGATTCACAAATGACTAATATTAAATGTTTCAAACGAGGCTGGGTAACCTCATTAGCCGTCCTTGGCTGGGCAAGGACTGGAGGTCCCCACTAATCAAAAAAAAAAACCTCAACCCCTTCCTTGAACAGGAATGAGAAAGTGGCTGAGGTGCATCAGGCAAAGCACTAGGTCATGTTTTACATCTTTTTAAGAACACCAGCTTCTCTTAAAAATAAAACCCCGAACATGTCTACAATTGCATTTTCACATAAGGGGAATGACGGGTGAAAAGGTATGCATTGGTTATAAAACGAAGAAAAGCACTTTTTCTGTAGCTCTTCCAATTTCGAACATGAAATTAAAATGTGACTGATTGTAAGTTCATCTCCCCATGTAAAAACTGGTTCATGTTTTTTTGTCACCGGAAAGTTCTGTGTAATGTGTGTGTGGCTTATACGGAGATGGCAGATGATGACTTCCTTGGAAAGCTTCTGGTGCACACATGACTCCCATTCACCTAGAACTGGTTTTATTAAGTGTAGCTTGCTATTTACTCCGTTGTTCTAAGCGGTCTGCCAATTTTTCCTTGCATTACAATGTCGTAATTTCATTACATTTTTTATTTGCTTCCCACAAGCTTGAGCAGCGCACAAATCTGCTCTTTCGTTGCCTTTTATGCCGACATGACTTGGTACCCAGCACAGTCTTATGTTTTTTGCTTCAGCTATTGCCGTTGTAATGTTGTGCATGAAGTCGCCAAGTAGCAGTGTTATTGCATTTCTAGAATGAAGGGCTGTGAGCACACTTAGCGAGTCTGTGCAAATAATACTGTTGGCGAGGTTCTCATTTACTATTTTTTTTATGGCTACACGGATAGCGTCACATTCCGCAGTGAAGATAGAAGCACACTGTGTAAGTCTTACTATTTTATTCCAATTCCCCTGTACCACTGCGCTTCCAACATAAGCATCCGTTTTTGAACCGTCAGTATAAAATGCTGCGAAAGTAGTGTACTTTTCCTCAAGTGTGAGGTATTCTTGTATTATATGTTGTTTCGGAGTTCTTTTTTTTTTTACGAAAGTGTGTAAGAGTGAAATCACAGATTTCAGGGAAATTGTACCAAGGCGGAAGTGAACCTCACCTTCGAACAATGCTTGGCAGTATGTGTAGTGCGCCAAGGTTCTGGCGCATCTCTTCAAATCGCAAGAGCAGTGGACGGGTAGCTTGCGGTTTATTGCTAAAGAGTACTCTAGATTGTAGCGATGGGGTAACAAATATGTTTGTGCAGTGAACGGATTTTTAGAATGTACGAGCATGTGGGCATGGCTCTTCTATCTGTAAGTGACGGTTCGTTGGTTTGAACATACAGACTGTTTATAGGTGACGTCCTGTAAGCACCACCTGAAAGGCTTAAACCCAAATTGTGCACTGGGTCGAGTCGTTTCAATTACGATGGCGTTGCTGAACCATATACTATACTGCCATAGTCTATGCGGGATCGTACCACACGCCGGTAAATTTTTGGAAGGCTTGCCTTGTCAGAACCTCAGTGTTTAAGTGAAAGGACTTCAAGTATGTTCAGTGATCGGGAATTTTTATTTTTAACACATTAATATCAGGCAGGAAAGTGAGTTTTTTGTAAAATGCTATACCTAAAAATTTGTGTTCATTTTTTACGGGCTACTCGGTTTCGTTCAGATGTAGGGTCGGATATGCCTGTAATCCTCGTTTGAGTGAGAAAATAATGGCGACTGTTTCCTGTGCAGAAAACCGGAAGCCATTTCTGTCTGCCCATGATGCCAGTTTGCTTATTGTTAATTGCGTTTGTCTTTCGCATGTTGATATGGTGGAGGATGTGCAAGCTATATCGAGGTCGTCTACATAAAATGAACACATAATGGACCTCGGTATTATTTTGCTAAGAGAATTCGTTTTTACAATAAAGAGAGTTGTGCTTAAAATACACCCTTGAGGTGCTCCATTTTCTTGAATAAGATTATTCGAAAGCGTTGAGCCTAGGCGAACATTAAATGAACGGTTAGACAAAAAGTCTTTAAGGGAGCTCAGCATTCTGCCACGGATGCCAAGCTCAGCTAAGTCCTGAAGAATCCCGAACCTCCAGGTTGTATCATATACTTTTTCTAAATCGAAAAAATTGCAAGACAGTGTTGATTGTGGATTAAACCTTCTCTGACAGTATTTTCGAGACGGACAAGGTGACCTGTAGTGAAGCATTCGTTTTTAAAACCACATTGATGGATATCACGAAGTTCGCAGGATTGAAGGACAAAAGTTATTCTTATATTCAGGACACTTTCAAAGGATTTGGCGAGGCAACTGGTAAGGGCTATGGGTCTATAACTGCTAGGAGAGGTAGAGGTTTACTACGTTTAAGAAACGGTACAATACAGTTTTTTTTTCAGGCTTCAAGCATTTTCCCTGATATCCAAACTGTGTTAAAGAATCTTAAAAGTGCTCCTACAGCAGTCTCAGAAAGATGGGCAAGCATTTCATAGTGTATCTGGTCGGGTCCTGGAGCAGTTTTTTTTTTTCCAGCAGATAGTACTCTGCAAGGGTGGTCAAACGGGCTATTTGGTAGCTCATATTTGGAAAAAACAGCGCACCTTTAGACACGGACAGAGGCATATACGGACAGAGGCAGATAGCGCTGTGTTGTTATATCTGCCTCTGTCCGTGTCTAATGGTGCGCTGTTTTTTCCAAATAAGATAGTACTCTATTTTTTAGAGAGTAATTAAATTGTGTATTGTTCTTTTCCACTCACACTCATCGGAAGTCTGTTTTTCGGCTATTTTTGTGTTTTATAAGTGACTGCGTACATTGTGATGAACTGAAGCTGCAGCGAAGTGTTCACCCAAAATGTCTGCCTGTTTTCTTATCCCTGTTTCTGTGCCAGGTGTTGTCAGCAGAGGAATTTTGAACGGTGAGAAGTTTCCGTTTAATTTTCGAACCTGCTTCCACATTTTTTTTAGATGTGATTTTACTGTTTATAGATGAAACGTAACTCTGCCATGAAGGTTTATCAGCAATGCGGCGGACGTACCGAGCTTTAGCTCTTGCTTTTAAAAATTTACATTTTCATGTGTCGGATACCTGCGAAGTTTAGCTCATGCTCTATTTTGCTGTTTTTTGCTTCCCTGCCGTTTTTTGTCCCCCACACTTTCTGATGTTGTCGTACTACTCTAGAAGACTGAGGAATAGCTAACTGTGCAGCAGTTATGATGCAATTCGGAAAGTTTTCGTTTATCTCGTCGATGCTGAGATTTTGTAAAACTATATTTTCTATAGTGGCTTTTGCTCTAAGCAGTTGCCAATCTGCTAAATCCGGCTCCCAGCGTCGCGGTTTTGTGGGCATTATTTCTGGTGGAGATGTTAAACTAATTAGTATAGGGAGTTGATGGCTACCATATGGGTTGTCTATGACATACCATTTAAAATCGTTAAAAGGAGAAGGTGAAGTAAACGACAAATCTAAACAGGTCATTTTCCCCGACCTAGGGGAGCATTATGTGGCCTTTTCCGTATTTTTGAGACATACATTATTTGTGAGGACAAAATATTCGATAATTTGGCCCCTAGAGTCACAGCGCTCGCCTCCCCAAAAAGGGGAGTGAGCGTTAAAATCCCCAACTACTAGATATGGTTCTGGAAGTTCATCGATGAGTTCTAGTAGATCATGGACTGTTAATATAAAATGTGGAGGAATATATACAGAACAGATAGTAATTGTTTTATAGCTAACCATGCTGACCGCAACGGCTTCAAGTCTTGTTTTGATTTTGATTTCTCGAGCAGGGACGCCGCTTTGAATGACAATCGCGACGCCTCCCGAGAGTCTATTTATCTACTCGCGGTCACGTGTAAAAATTTTATAATTTTTCAGGATATTCATATTGTCACGACTGAAGTCACAGGGAAGGTACACGTTGCCGAGGACCAGAGAATAAGGTCGGCTTGCCGTTCCGATCACAGAGTCACAGAGACCAGCACCAGCGCGCCGCTCGTGCCCACAACAACCGCTTCGTCGTCGTCGGCACCAAACAAGGCTGTCGCGCGGCGCTAGTCACGTGGCATTATTCCCCCCCGTGAAAGAAAACATCATCCCGATGACAAGGTGAGAGGAAGAAAAAAAAATGAGGTAAACTGTACAATAACGCAAGGTTTCACTTGCAGGAAGCGCTCAGTAGCGCGAAAAGTATGGCTTTAAGCGCACCACATGCACAATTTCAGGCCGCTGGCGTCGAACACTGACGGTCACAGTTCCATCTGGAATGACTTCGTAATTAACGTTGTTTAAGCGGCGCAGGACTTTATAGGGTCCGAAATAGCGGTGGAGTAGTTTCTCGCTCAAGCCTTTGTGGCGCACGGGGGTCCACACCCACACTTGGTCCCCTGGTTCGTAGTGGACTTCCCTGTGCCGGAGGTTATAGTGGCGAGCGTCGGTGGCATGCTGCTCCTTGATGTGCAGGCGGGCCAGCTGACGGGCTTGCTCGGCCTGTTCTGCGAAATGGGCGGCATCGGGTTCGACCGCTTCTTCCCCGCACGGGAGCATCGCGTCCAACATCGTGCGGGCCTCTCTGCCATATACGAGACGGAACGGCGTAAACTTCGTGGTTTCCTGCAGCGCCGTATTGTAGGCGAAGGTGACATACGGCAGGATCTCGTCCCACATTTTATGTTCGACGTCGATGTACATTGAGATCATGTCCGCCAAAGTTTTGTTTAGTCGTTCCGTTAATCCATTTGTCTGAGGGTGATACGCTGTTGTTGTGCGATGCTCGGTATGGCTGAGAGTTAAGGTGTCCCGCAGTAGCCGAGCTGTAAACGCCTTTCCTCGGTCAGTAATGATGGTCGACGGTGCACCGTGTCTGAGCACAATGTCGTTCATAAAGAATCGAGCAACTTCGCCGGCAGTACCTCGGGCAAGGGCCTTCGTTTCGGCGTAGCGTGTTAAGTAGTCTGTGGCGACTACGATCCACTTGTGCCCGTTCGAGGATAAAGGAAATGGGCCTAAAAGGTCCATGCCCACTTGCTCGAAGGGTGTGAGGGGTGGTTCAATAGATTGCAACATACCGGATGGCTTGAGCGTGGGTTTTTTTCGCCGCTGGCATTGTCGACAAGTCTGTACGTAACGTCTAACGCTCGGAGAAAGATGTGGCCAGTAATAGTTCTGCCGGACTCGGTTTAGGGTGCGTGTAAAGCCAAGATGCCCTGAAGTTGGTTCGTCGTGGCAGGCCAGGAGGATTTCGTGCCTTAGATCAGCCGGTATGACTAGCAGGTATGTTTTCGCACTCGACGTAGAATTCTTCTTATAAAGCACCCCATTGCGGAGGCAATACGACGACAACCCCCGAGCAAGATACCGGGGTATTGTAGGATGCCCACCTTCAAGATGGTCAATAATCAGTCGCAGCTCGTCGTCGGCACGCTGTTTGGAGGCGAGATCGGACGTAGTGACTGCTCCGAGGAAGCTATCGTCGTCGGTGGCATCTGACAGAAGGAGGGCCGACGGGCGCGCGGGACAGGCTATCAGCATCGGTGTGCTTCCGGCCAGACTTATAAATAACATCGAAATCGAACTCCTGCAGGCGCAATGCCCAACGTGCTAAGCGGCCACAAGGATCCTTTAAGTTTTTCAGCCAACACAAGGAGTGATGGTCAGTGATGACACGAAACGGTCGGCCATAAAGGTACGGGCGGAACTTGGCAGCGGCCCATACTACCGCCAAACATTCTTTTTCAGTGGTGGAATAGTTACACTCTGCACGGGAAAGTGCACGACTGGCGTAGGCAATTACTTTCTCGACCCCGTCTTGGTGCTGAACTAGAACGGCACCAAGGCCGACGTTGCTCGCATCCGTGTGTAACTCTCTGTCGGCATCATCGTCGAAATGTGCCAGCATCGGGGGTGACTGGAGCCGGCGTCGTAACTCGTCGAAAGCCATCTGCTGCTCGGCGCCCCAGGAAAATGATGCGTCATCTCGAGTTAGGAGAGTCAGAGGGCTGGCCATCTGTGCAAAGTGTTTGATAAAGCGACGATAATAGGAGCACAGCCCCAAAAACCGTCGGACTGCTTTTTTGTGGGCGGGGACGGGAAAGGCAGCAACGGCAGCAAGTTTCTCAGGGTCAGCTCGGATGCCATCAGCACTCACGATGTGCCCAAGAAACTTCAATTCGGTGAACCCGAAGTGGCAATTTTGAGGCTTGAGAGAAAGGTTGGCAGACCGGACAGCTTCGAGAACAGTTCTCAGGCGGCGCAGGTGTCCTGTGAACGTCGGTGAAAAAATTATCCCGTCGTCGAGATAAACAAGGCATGTCTGCCACTTAAGACCTCTGAGCACAGTGTCCATCATCCGCTGGAAGGTGGCAGGAGCACAGCAGAGCCCGAATGAGAGGACGCGGAATTCATAGAGCCCATCTGGTGTTACGAAGGCAGTTTTTTCACGGTCCCTCTCATCAACTTCAATTCGCCAATAACCACTCCTGAGGTCAATGGAGGAGAAGTACTTGGCTCGGCGAAGTCGGTCGAGAGAGTCGTCAATTCGTGGCAGCGGATAGACGTACTTCTTTGTGATACTGTTAAGTTTCCGATAGTCAACGCAGAAACGAAGTGTTCCGTCTTTCTTTTTAACGAGGACTACAGGCGACGACCATGGGCTGCTTGAAGGTTGAATGACGCCATCGGCGAGCATCTCCTTGACTTGCTGTTGGATAGCGTCCCTCTCCCGAGGAGACACACGATAGGGCTGCTGATGGATGGGTCGAGTGCCTTCATGCGTGATAATCCGGTGTTTAATGACCGACGTTTTCTGCACTTTAGATGAAGACGTGAAGCACACACGAAACTCCAGCAATAGATCTTGGAGCTGCCTCTTTTCAACGGAGGAAAGGCTAGAATTGATGTCGACAGCGTGTACGGCATCATCCGGTTCAGTGCTAGGCGTAGCTTCCTCTGAAGCAAAACATTCGGCGACTTCGTGCAGATGGTCGACGTAAGCGATGACAGTGCCACGGAACAGATGTCGATGTTCATTGGAGAAATTGGTGACAAGCACCTCCGTCTCTCTTCCACGAAGGAAACAAAGACCTCTTGCCACAGAAACTCCCAAGGCGAGTAAGAGGGAGACATTAGGCTCAACAACCCGGAGACCGTGATGTGGCTCCTCACAAGTAACTCTGGCGAGGATGCTGGCACGTGGTGGCACTGTAAGGCTATCATCGGCGACTCGCAGCGTGGAGTGGGACCCGCGGTACTCATGCCTTTCAGTGGCCAGTTTGGCCGAAAACGTCACCAAGCGGTTCGGTAGATCTATAGTGGCACCGTGCTCACGAAGGAAGTCGATGCCAAGAATAACATCACGAGAGCATTCGCGTAGAACAAGAAAAGTCGCAACAAATGTGCAGCCTCGCACCGTAACCCGGGCTGTACACATACCCAGTGGTGCAACCACATGTCCGCCTGCCGTCCGTATGTCTGGTCCGTTCCATGGCGTCACCACCTTTTTCAGTGTCCTTGTAAGCCGCCCGCTAAGGATAGAATAATCGGCTCCCGTATCAACTAAAGCGCTGACCTCCTTCGTGTCGACGATAATAGGGATGTCCAGGGAGACCGGGCCAAGACCAGGGCCTGTTGACGTCGGTTCGGAGTGAAGTGAGCGGTGTGGCGGCGGAAGCTGGATGGCGGTTGGGTGGTCGGCGTCGGGACAATTTAAGCGACACGGCGGTGATAACTGGTCGGTGATGCGGACGACGTCGGGGCGATCTGGTCTGTGCGGCGAAAACTGGACAGGAATTTGGCGTTCGACGTCGGGGCGAATCGAGCGGTGCGGCGGTGGAAGCTTTACGGCGAATCGGTGTGCGGTGGCCTCGCCCCCAAAGGTCGCCGGAGCTAGTTTTCCCGATGAGGGCTCGAGGAACCATGGCGTCCAGCGGTATACCGTGGCCCAGAAGGCGAAGAGCGACGAGGCGAAGGCGAGCGCGACTCGCGACGAGGAGAATGTGGCAGACTACGCTGGCGGGTGACGTACTCGGCGATGTCCTGAGGCCGCTGACCAGGCCGCGGACGAGGGCTGTCGGGGGAAAATCCTCTAAGGCCCATGTGACGATAAGGGCACTGCCGGTAGAGGTGACCTGCTTCGCCACAGTGGTAGCAGAGAGGGCGGTTATCTGGAGCGCGCCAGAGATCAGTCTTCCGGGGCGCCTGGCGCCGATCTGCCCAAAGGGGCAGCGGTTCCGCAGCGTGCACAGCGACCTGAGGTTGCGTGTAAGGCGAAGAGGTAGGTAGCAGGGCTGTGCGGCTTGTGACATCAGCATAAGTCATCCGCTGGGTGGGGCCCGGGGGTGGTGGTGGAACGACTGCACTTGTCGGTGGCGTGAGTGCGTTCTGGACCTCCTCACGGATGATGCTGGCCAGGGAAGCTGCACCAGGAGTAAATGATCCATGAAGTTGCTGGAGCTCCTCGCGAACCACGGTGCGAATGAGGTCGCGAAGGGAGCTCATATCTTGCCCGGGATTGTAGTCGGTTCGGTCAGATGGCGGTAGTGTGGAGATGTAATTCAGCGGCCGACCGTACTGGCTGCATCGCTGCTGTAGCAGTTTCTCCATGGTCACAGCTTCAGCCAGAAACGCTGCGACTGTGGTGGGCGGGTTCCGCACGAGGCCGGAAAAAAGCTGTTCTTTGACGCCGTGCATCAGGTGCCACACCTTCTCCTCACTCATGGACGGGTCGGCGCGATGGCAAAAGCGCGTGACGTCTTCAACGTACATTGCGACCCTTTCGTTCTGACGCTGAACTCGAGAGGTTAGGGCACGCTCGGCATTCTCTCGGCGGTCACTGTTGGCGTACGTACCGAGGAGCTGGCTTCGGAAGGCCGGCCACGTAGAGAATGTGGCCTCGCGGTTCTCTAACCATGTCCGAGCAGCGTCTTCAAGGCTGAAGTAGACGTTCTGCATTTTCGCAGCGTCGTCCCAGCTGTTAAACGTCGCGACCCTTTCGTAGTGAGCTAGCCAGTCCTCGGCGTCTTCAAACTGCTCACCGTGAAATGGTTTAGGGGTGCGTGGGGTCTGAAGGATGAGACAGGACGAAGGGGTGGAAGGGACAGTCATGGTACGGGCGCGCGGTGTCGTTGCCACAGCTAGGGTCTCTTCGTCAAGAGCGAAGGCCTCGGGGGGCAAGCCTCGGAGCCGTCGGCTGGTACGATGAACAGGAGTGGTCACGAGAGGCGGCCGCGTAGGATCGTCCGCAGGAGAAGGGATCATCGATGGCACCTCCACCAGTGTCACGACTGAAGTCACAGGGAAGGTACACGTTGCCGAGGACCAGAGAATAAGGTCGGCTTGCCGTTCCGATCACAGAGTCACAGAGACCAGCACCAGCGCGCCGCTCGTGCCCACAACAACCGCTTGGTCGTCGTCGGCACCAAACAAGGCTGTCGCGCGGCGCTAGTCACGTGGCAATATGTTGTGGACCAAGAATGGTTTCCTAAAGCACAATGCTACCGGCAACATTGCCCCTAAATTATCTGTACTGTCACTGTAATTCCTCAACAGTCCTCTGCAGTTCCACTGAACTAAAAAAGACATGTTTATGTTTTGGGGTGAGAACTCTAAGGCGTTTATTTATGTTATGGGCCCGTTATGAAGGCTCTGTCTTCATTTTCGCTCAACAGAACTGTTCCGCTGCTGCAAAGCGTACGGACTGGGTGAGGTACTGGAGGACCGCGAGGCCGCGGTTGTGTTAATTTCAGGCCTCCCCCGACGGGAGGAAGTACTGCGGGATGCCGACCCATGGACCGGTGCTTCCTTCTTTGGCAATGGCACGACAGCTTTCGCTGACTCTGCCTGGGGCGTGGATGGCCCTGCCATAGGCTCGATGGAAGTGGCCTCGGCAGGTGCCGGAGTGCTGTGTGGAGCGACGCCCTCGCGCACCCCATCAGCGAAATTGGGTTTTGCTGTGAAAGAGAATGCGTTGGTAAGCGCAAAACGCTTCCTCGCTTCTTTGAATGAAATGTCCTCTTGGTCTTTATGGTGATTGTCTCTTTCTCTTTTTTCCAGGACGGACACGCCCTGGAGTACGCAGCGTGGTCTCCTTCGCAGTTTGCGCAGTGTAGTGCTGCGTCACATTCATCAGAATGATGGTCTTTGGAAACACATTTCGCAGAGGTCTTGCGGCCGCGGCAACTCTGTGAGCCGTGCCCAAATCTCTGACAATTGAAGCCTCTGCGTGGGTTCGGAATATAGTGCCTGACATTTACTTGAAGGCGTCCGACTTCGATGGTTTCAGGTAATGTGCTTGTGTTGAATGTGAGAACCAGGTGTTTAGTACCTATTTCTTTGTTTTCGTTGCGGAGTTTAATTCGGTACACATCTGTGATATTTTGGTCGCTGAGACCTTCTAGCATTTCTTTTTCAGTTAGATGAATGAAGTCGTTTTCTGAGATGACACCATGGACGGTGTTGAGGGATTTGTGTGCTGTTACGGAGACTGAGATGTCTCCAATAGATATGTCTGAGATTTTGGAGTTTTGGATATGGTCACGGATTTCTAGCAATAAGTCGCCACTGGCCGTTTTCGATACCTTATATCCGGGGCCCAAGGCATCTGTTAGGCACTTTGTTACCAGAAAAATGGACGGGATTCTTGCCTGCTTTCCTTCTACCGCATTATGTATGACATGAAACTTTGGGAAGGTTGTTTTCTTTTTCGGGAAAAAGTCTGTTGCTTCGTTCCGCCCTCTTTTAAAATAGCGATCAAGTTTAGAATAGAAAGGAGCCATAAAAAATTAAGTTTCCTTGTCATGGTGCCAGCCACCCAAGACGGAGCCCAACAAGAGGACGGGCAAGAACTTGCAAGCAAGTTTTGCCCACGCCAGCTGTACACCTCAACTATGACCAAATATGACGAAACCAAGTGTAGTTCGCCACACAAGGTTAGCCCTCGCAGCCAGAAAAAAAGGAAAAACCCAGAAGTGATACAATACAGGAGAATTTATGACAAAGAAGATAGGAAAGTGAAAGATAGAGGGGAGGACAGGAAAAGGCGACTGCCGATTTCCCCCGGTCGTGTCAGGCCGGAGGTGCCGTCTACAGGAAGCTGGGGCCAAAGTGGCGTGTTGCCTCCGCCGAGGGGCCTTAAAGGTCCAAACGCTCGGCATCGGCTCAACCACCAGGATCCCATTTTCCCCGGACACGGCGATGCCACGCACGGCTAGGCACGGGTGCTCAGGTCCGTGGTGATTCCCTCTTCACCATCATCCCCTTGCGGGGATGTCCCTGCGGATGCTTGGGAACCCGTGGTGCCGCCATTCACAAACGCCATCATGTAGCAGACGACCCCCTGCGGGGCGAATTAGTATTCTAGCTTCACCATTTACTTGTGAAATGTTTTCCTTAAACACACTGCAGCTATAAATTTGAACGGCGCGACACGGTCTCAGGAAATACGAGGACAAAAAGAGTGCCTTTTACCAACTGGGTTTGTTACGGGAAAGGCCATCTTTTTTATACGCCGGTACATTATCACAGCCAGAACAAGGTAACTAGAAAAAATTGGTTGTGGTTTAGCTCTGGTTAAACCTGGAGTGATACAATAGCTGCTGCTGGCCGCGTGGAACACGCTCAGTCGAATTGCAGTCAGTCTTTCACCGCTCTGTTTCGCTGGGCGTTCCTTCTTCATCTTCGTCCCTGGACGTGGATTCACTATCTCCTGCTCCCCCCTCTCGCCCACCACTCGGTTTCGCCGTAGCGGTGGCGCCGCCACGCTGAAGGCTCGAAATGCTAGCGTAATTTAGCCATCGCTACAAAAATCAGAATTACCATAAAATGACCGATTATAAATGTCTACACATGTCCATCTAAAAAAACTGTTCCTGGTCGCTGAGTCTTAGCGACGAAGAGCAAATGAACGTGGGCCCAGCTATCTGTATATGATAAGCCTCTACTATTTCTTTCAACTCGCTCCTTGCCCTTACCGATAAACTTTGCGCCTTCAAACACTTCACAATTTTTGCAGTGATCTGGAAGGTTACTCGTTGCTTTGTTTTTTATTGACCGTTGGAGTTCGCTCGCTCAATCATTGCATCAACGGCCAGTCTGGCCGACGTATTTCGCATATGCCATCCGAATGGCATTTGGTAAACCGCAGCTAATGCCTGATAGCGCATCTCGGGGGTTGCCTGGCCATCTCAGAGCAAATCTCTGCAAGCTCGCATGGTGCTGAAAAAACCACGTTCATTCTGTATCGACTGCCTATCTTCTTCATGTTGCGCGAAATTATTGACACAGGCCTCTTGCCCACCTGCTTACTTGACAGTTCAGCACTGGAAGTGAGTCAGTTTTTGTAGCAAAGTTTCACATGTTGCAATTATCAAGAGGCGCTGGTAGCTAAAGAAGCGATACAACTAGGAGAGAAGGTGGTGACTAATATATCTGATGTTATGATTGTGGGAAAAGTAGGACGTGTCTGAGTATTCTTGGAAAACAGGGAGGAAAATGCGTAGTTGAAAATATCAGCAATGGCAACACCTGTCATTCTTTCACCAGATTTGTCAGTGAGTGCTGCTTGGCGGTACTACTGAAGATTAATTATTTTCCACAATATTTCGCACCTTGCCATGCGCCTTACTTGCCCCGATAAAGGACTTTCAACTGAACTCATTTCGCCGCTAGGGAAATTAATGTAGAAAAAAAAGAGCGCTTTTCGTCAAGCATTGCTGCGACATGCGGTTTCGCGGTCGAATAGCATGATTCTGTGCTAGAGTGCTCGGTATTCGTTTTATTGTTCTCGTGAACCACAGTTTGTTGCAGTTATTGCCAAAGGTGGCTCTCTGTGTGAATTTCATAGGCAGTTTGCCTTGCATTTAGGGTGAGCAAGTTATCCTCACCACATCTGTTACGAAATGACGTTTCAATGAATGTAAGCCAAGGCCTGAATTCGTTATTTTTATTCGTAGTCATCTGTATCAAAGAATTGTGGTTTTTGTATAAGTGATATGCGATGCTGCACTGAAGGACTATTTGGAATCAATTAACTCATGGTCACTGATTTCTAGCAGGTAATTGATTGACCTTAGGCTTTCAGGACAATTCTACAGCACCTGATATAGAGCACGCGGCGGCTCCGTAATGGGTTCAGCGAGGTTAAAGTGAAGACATACGTGCATAAAATCGCTTGCTACAGTGTTAGTAGCCGTTTGGTTACACAAGTCAACATTTGTAAAGTTAGAATCATCGAGCAGGAGCACATACATGTTCAGATGAACTATGTCAATAAGGCATTGTTTGTGATTTAAATTTCGAGACACATTAGGATTATCTCTGCTTGCAGGGCAGTAACAGACGCCGATCAGTACTATTTTGAATGAGATAGTGGTTATAACTGGAAGAATTTTTGTTTATTTGGCACCGTCTTTGCCAGAGGCATACCAGTAACGGATTATAGCTGCATAGCGCTCTTACGACACCTTATAGCGTCTCAGCCGTATAGCTGTCTATTTGTTTAGGGATATCTTGCGGCATCCCTAAAGGCCAAAAGGTCTATAAAGATGAATAAAAATATTCTGTTTTTCTTAAACATACTTAGAGCTTAAGGGGTGCATAGGTACTCCTCTAAATGGCTGAGAAACAACCCCGATGACAAGTTACTTTTGCAAAGACGGCACGATCAGTTGCGGTACATTACAAATGATGGCTGGTAGCTGTTATGACCGTCTCCCACCTCGTGCTGGTTTGCGATCACTGTGGTAAACGTAAAAACCGGAGACATGTATCAGTATTCTGCAGTCGCGAACATTTATAGTTAACCGCGTATCCCTTAGGATAAGTAGGTTACTTGCGGATGGTCCGTTACAATTTTTTTCGTAGACTTTATATAGGCATATTTTATGGACTGCACTACAGGCAATACAAATCCTATACGCAGTCTATAAGCAACACAAACCCGTACAAAGTCCATATATTTATGGTCATACACTGCCGTAGAGAGAGAGAGAGAGAAAATAATTTAATGAAACGGAAAGCGATAGAGTACGAAATCTATAGACAGTTTACAAGTAATTTTTTTTTATAAGAGGTGACTCGAGATTCGATACGATATCGCGCATGTAAAGAAAACTACGAATGTTATTAAAGACTACGGGACACGCAAAGATTATTCTAGGACCTGGTCAGGAAGGGGGGGGGGGGGGGGGCACTTTCTTGATTCCGTGTGGCGAGAGGACTGGTATGCAATATCTTTGATTATCTCCGGTGACTTGTCGAAGTAATAACGTTTGGAGCCAATAAAGAGGGTTTTGACGCGGAGGATAAAACGCATCGATTTATAATTTGCATGCACATCAAGCCGCTTTCCAGAAGTTTTAAGAGGGCGACAAAAATCACCGACGCTCCTACCACCTTCCTTCTATATGAGACCAAATAAGCTTAACCAAATAAGCTAACCAAATAAGCTTCCTTGTTTTGTGGAAAGAAATTTTATGATGATAGGATGAAGAGTTAGCAAAAAAAAAAAGGAACTAATGCTGTCAGCGCTTTCTATACCCAGAAATTATCGACAAGCGCATGTCTTCAATGCGAAGTTGTTGATGACTGCAACTTTTTCGCATATCGTAACATTTCACCACAGCAATGAATATATTTCCGCATACACCTCTTCGGGACACTTGTAGGTTTCTGCTGTTCATTGTCAAAAATGCACCAAATATTTTCTACTGCGGTCTTGAGTAATCAGTCCGCGCGCAGGACGAAACTTAACACCAACATTTGCTAAGCGTGGAAAGATTACATCATTCCCATCAGCATATTCATAAAAGTATATTACGGTATTCCACAGAAGCCTCACTGCTGTTGTAGAGAAACACACCCCATTGTTTTCTATTCCGCTCAACAACTCGATGCGAGCGCAGGGCGAACTTTAAAAGCAAGATTTTCCTATATGCATCGGAAGTTTAGGTTTAGACAACTTCATCGACATGTTCAGAACGCCAGTTAGCAATATTCCTTAGCTTCCTCACAATTAAAAAAGACCTCTAAAAAAGCTGCGCTAATTGTTCCTTTTTGTCTATGTTGATCTCGTAGCGGTTATAGCAGTGATCTGCTTACGCAATTGTTACTAGTGTGTCAGGGTCAAATTTTAGGAAGCTCCTTGCCTCAGTGAGGCTGCCTTGGGGGCCGCTGGATTTCCGTTGGTCAATTTTAAATACAACGTTGTAGTCCTTACTAAGGCCTCTTAAGGGGGGGGGGGGGGGGGCACCTTTGAAGCGTCCTTTTTTTGAGGTAGGCACAACGATGTCATCCTACTTTATTGAACTCCTTGACCTGAACACAACCTACACTGCACAATCAGTCATTCTCTGTGGCACATTAGAGTGGCCTCGGCGGGTGTGGAGACGCGAATTTCCAAAAGGCAATTTTTCCATGTTCGATAAAATATCAGCAACCTCATATTCGAAGACTTCGCCATATTTCATTCTTTCCGGCTATTAGGTCATGGTGATGCGCACATGTACCTGTCTCCGACACCGATGTACGACCAATCATTGCTGCATCTGCCCCGTGAAATATTGAACGTTGCCACTCCAACTGGATCCTATATTTTCCGGCAAAGTCGTCTTTAGCATTTAAACAATGCGCGCTAAATCCAGAACTATTGCACACATGCATGCGTATGGAAATTTAATGACGTGAAAAGGCGGTAAATGCATGCGCGCGCGTGTGTGCGTGTGCGTGTGCGTGTGCGTGTGCGTGTGCGTGTGCGTGTGCGTGTGCGTGTGCGTGTGCGTGTGCGTGTGTGTGTGTGTGTGTGTGCGTGTGCGTGTGCGTGTGCGTGTGCGTGTGCGTGTGCGTGTGCTGTGTGTGTGTGTGTGTGTGTGTGTGTGTGTGTGTGTGTGTGTGTGTGTGTGTGTGTGTGTGTGTGCGTGTGCGTGTGCGTGTGCGTGTGCGTGTGCGTGTGCGTGTGCGCGTGCGTGCGTGCGTGTGTGTGTGTGTGTGTGTGTGTGTGTGTGTGTGTGTGTGTGTGTGTGTGTGTGTGTGTGTGTGTGTGTGTGTGTGTGTGTGTGTGTGTGTGTGTGTGTGTGTGTGTGTGTGTGTGTGTGTGTGTGTGTGTGTGTGTGTGTGTGTGTGTGTGTGTGTGTGTGTGTGTGTGTGTGTGTGTGTGTGTGTGTGTGTGTGTGTGTGTGTGTGTGTGTGTGTGTGTGTGTGTGTGTGTGTGTGTGTGTGTGTGTGTGTGTGTGTGTGTGTGTGTGTGTGTGTGTGTGTGTGTGTGTGTGTGTGTGTGTGTGTGTGTGTGTGTGAGAGATAACGCTCCACGGTACCCATAAGAGATGGCGTCCTCGTGCAACCGAGCAGGGGCAGGTGGCGGGTAAAATTAATTATTGGTCGTTCGAGGTTGCTCGGGGAGAGCAACCTAGGTGGCACAAGCCGCACCGTTGGCTGCACCTGGCATACCAAAGGAGTGGCACACCGCTTAACCACTGCACCACTGCGCCAGGAGGAGTATAAGGACTCCCGGGATCTATTAGTGTTAAGTAGATAAAGACCAATTCACATATATGGGCATTAACCCATTTGCTATCACGCCATAGCCTTAAGGCGGAGCGCGGGCCGCGGTACAGCGGCGACCGCCGCCATGAAGTAAGCTCGCAAACCAGAAAGAATGTGGCGGCGTCGCGGCGACGGCTACGTAGTGCCACGCACAGGTAAACTGCCAGCTGCATGGCATCGGGTTGCATCACGCCGCAGCGTGCAGCGACTGCGTTCAGCGGGCGAGCTCATGCGCTCTCACACCTGAGCAGTCTTAAATATCTCTGCCGACTTTTTATTGAACATCGAAATAAATATCGAATGTGCTAGAAAACGTTTTATTTATATTCTTTATTTTTGCTAAGCAGTTAGGTATTTCATTCAGTACACTGATGTCGCTGGTCACAGAAAAGATATACCAGAGTTGTGCAGACTGCTGGTGCTGAAATGTTAAGGTGGCCAACATGAATCACTAAATCTATATCTGTATTGTTTCATTATCTTCATGAATGAGATGTTGCAGTTCTCACTTAACTGAATATTATTTTTACCTACAAGGCAAATCAGTATGCAACAGGTTTTCCCATTTTAAATGTCATAACGAGTTTGCTTCTGCAGTTTCGGTTTCTGTTTTCTGGAGCTGCAAAGTAGTAAAAACAGACTTCGGGAATTCTATTCCTCTAGTACTAAGAAACATCTTTGCATTCATTGGGCATTTTGAAAGAAATACCGCAGATTGCAAGAGGAAAGCTCGGTCTTCGAAACGAAATTATACGAACACAAAACTACAGGACCGTGAAATGCAGAATATATTTCGCATATATTCAAAAAGTTGTTTTACAAAGGTCACCATAGTGCCCTTCTTAAGATATGCGTTGGGATGTCAAGGGCCTAACATTTCAATTTGTTATTTATGAAGTGCTATTGAAGGCTATAGTGGACACTATTGACATTTTTTAAGGTTAGCTATAATAGCACATGGAATGTTCACCCCAGCATGCTAAAAATTCTTCTACAGGTTGAGAAAGGTTTCAAAAATGCAGCAGTAAGTTACGACTGGTGTGAGTCTACCTTTTCTGGTCTTGCTTCTTACTTTTGCTTCCTGAGAAAGCGCGTCACTTTATAGGCCTGTCCATATTCTTTAAATATATCCTCGAATGCGACGTGTTCGGACGGATGGCCTTTATAGTATGCAAACATTAGGAGTTGTTTGTTACTGCCTGACAACACTTTTTAAGAGACATTTTTTTCGTTTCAGCTTTCTTGTGAAAGGCACATAAATGTTGCTCTTTGACCAAAAAAGAATGCGGTTTTTCGAATCTTCAACGAAAGCAGCTTTCCTGGAAATGATACAGCAAAATCGGGCCTCATAGGAGAGATGACAAACAGGTTCAACTTTTTGTTTTTCATAACGGCGCGGATGTTACTTGTTACAAAGAGGAAGGGCTGACGACAAAACCACATTTTCAATAATGCCATAGAATTGGTGCATGAAAGCAATAAAAAAAGTTAATTGTAGCTCCGGTCACGTAAAAAATAATCAAAAATATATATTTCACAAAACCACTACTCTTGTTGTCTATGATAAGCAAGAGTATTCTGTTTGATACTCACGATGCATTTTAGTTTGAATTCCAAGCCGCAATTTCTTGATACCTAGCGTTCCTGAGTCATGCATACCCTAAACACTGTTTCTGTACTCATCCTCGGTTTCTAGTATTGAGAACAACGGTTTGTGAATAATGAACAAGGCTACGTATTTCGTAGTCCTGAAGACGACTTTCCTAATTAAGAACTGATCGATGACACTGACATGTCGTGTTGCTGGCAATAAATATGTATTGTCGCATTATAGACCGTTTTCATGCAATCGATAAGTCACTGCTTTGGAAATGTCCACGTTGATGTACCCCGCTGGAACGCCCGGCTGCTTTCTGTTCTTTGAGTTGTAGCATTTTCTGTCACGTTGCATGCCTCTTTGAACATCGTTTTCAGTTTTTATGTGTTGAGTCCTTCCATCTCTCCTATGAGAACCCTGTCGGTGGCTCCTTTAGTGTTTACTGCAGCGGTAGCCTGGCGGTTTTGAGGAGCCGCATCGCATACGGGAGGCGTGGGGTTCGATTTTCGGCGCTGCCTAGTACCCGCTTTTCTTCAGAGTGCAAACTATTCCTTGGCCTCGTGCTCGGCTTCTTTGAGGTGAAATGCTTAGAAAATGAGTCTTTGCCCCTCCTTGTGAAGACCCAAACACCTTGTGCCATGGCGTGTTTGGTCCGAGGCTGAACTTCGCTGTTAAAAATGCATCATCATTATCATTAACATCATTTGATGCGTGCAAAGGCAGACTCACTGTTTGCCTTGGTGAGGTAGAAATCCGGGACACTTGAAGCTGTCTGGGGAGAGCAACGTAGACAAGTCTGAGTGGGTGCTCCTTTACTGTCGTCGATAACAGCATCGCTGCAAGTGGCGCCTTGTGACTTGTGAATTGTGCGTAATTCTGCCTGCCTGTACCAAAGGGAAGTGGCTCCGCTTGAAAGATATAACTCGTTTCGCAGTCACTGTCACAGTCGCTGTACGTTCGGCACCGTCCGGTTCGCTGCGTATCGGCGGCTGCACGTTGACGTTTCTTTCGTTGGACTCCTCTTCTGTGGGTGTTGATCGTTTGCGAGGCCCCGTCTCCTCTTTTCCCTCCTCTGACTGCGACGGGGTATTCTCCTCTTCTCTGCCGATCTCCCAACGGTGTGCCTATGGTCCGCTCGCTCGGTGTACACGCGTATCGGAGACGGATACATCAATAAATCCGGTTTAGCTAGGAAATTATTAGTTCGCATTAAAAGACACTAGAAAATACAATAACGATGATGATGATGACGATAATTTTTAATGACAGGTCAGCTCTGGCCAAAGAGTTCTATAGCGCAAGGTATTACAAGATGGCGCAAGGAGCTCATACCACTGAAAACCCGGCGTCGGCCACTGTCCTGCTCCAGTCAAAAAAAAAAAATACAGAACTAATTACCTCAAAAATAGCCGCCATTGAGGTCTGAACGCAGGCCTTCTGCATACCAGGCGGGCATAGAACACATAACCCACGAGGGGTAGCTGGTTCGAAAGTGTTAGAGGGTAGAGGGGCACCTGTAGTGAACGCGTTGGGGTGTGTATGACCTGGTAACGTGTGTTTGGGATGCGCACTGATGTTATAGTAATTAAAAACTAAAACCGTGTGCGCGTGCATGCGTGCTCGTGCTCGTGCTCGTGCTCGTACTCGTACTCGTGCGTGTGTGCGTGTGTGCGTGCGTGCGTGCGCGCGCGCGCACGTCAACAAACAGGGGAATCATCTTAACTAGCTAAGTGTTAACTAAATTCTAGTAGTTAACTTTTAACTATTATCAATAGGCACCTGACTGCAATTGGAGATTTGTAGCGGGCCGTTAATAATAGCCATATCAGTTTTTAGAGTTTCGAAAACGCCATTACTCTCGCCGCTGTGGCATGACAAAATTTGGCTACATCGTGCTAAAATACATGCACTTTCAAAAAATATGCAGGCAACGCTACCCCTCAAGTGTTCAAGACGCCGTAGCTCAGTTGGTAAAGCACCGGACGCGGTATTCGGAGGTCGTGGGTTCGAATCCCACCGTCGGCATGGTTGTTTTTTCTGCTGCTTCATAAGTAATTTTCTTTACGTATAGATTAATTGAAGTATTATTATCCCACTGATAAGCACTACATATAAAAAAATTCAAACATTCCCCTATGCACCTTGGTTTCGGCGACTGTTGGCTCCCTTCATAAGTGTGTATATGTATATACAGTGTGTCCCAGCTAACTTGGACCAAGATTTGAAAAAAAAAAAAACCTAAGCGCTCTTCAGAAGAGAAATCGAGTGGATGTAGCTAAGGTTTATATAAAGTTAAAGTGCCATTTTTTTATAGTCCTACTTGAATAATTAGTAGAGATAAATTAATTAATTTTTTAAATATAGCTTGAAACGTTCAGGCGTCATTAGAAAATTTGTGGAGCTCCGCAAATTTTTTCCAACCTAGAGATTTCCAACGAGATAAATTTAGTGTGGCCGTTTTAATTCGGGAAAAACTAAAGCCCGCGGAGTTTTAAAAATACCACGTGACAGCGCGCCCCTCGCACCCGAACGCGCCGCGATTACAGCGCTCTCGTTCGTGCTTTGCAAAAAACGTCGCGGCCGTGGCCTAGTTCGTTGGGCGCCCGTCACGGCTGCGGGAGGTGGTTGGTTCGAAACCCAGCGCCGGACACCCACCGGTAAAAATGGGTACAAGCGGCCCCCGGCCTGGCGCTCGGCTTCCTTTAGGGGTGTTCGCTTGGGAGAAGCTCCGTAAACCCCGCTGCGCCCCTCGCGGGCCGAGTGCTCGCCCAGCTGCGAACGGTGGTACCCCTTCGGCCAACGTGGTTAGAAGGTATCATTCATTAAAAAAAAGGGCCACAAATGGGCTCCTACCGCACGAGGCGGACTTAACGTTGTTGACGGCGGAACTTATCGCTGATCCATCAGAGCAAATGTGGTCAAGACCCTTTTCCCAAGCATCTCACCCAGAAGAGCCGAGCACCAGGCCGGGGGAAATCTTGTACCCATTGTATCACCGGTGGGTACCCGGCGGCACTGGGTATCGAGCCCCGCACCTCCCGCATGCGAGGCGGATGCTCAACCACTCGGCCACCGCTGCTGTCTCAAGAGAGACAACATGAACGCCGGAACGTCGTCTCCCTTCGTCCTTGTTTCTTGCGCTGGTACCATGTTCCACAATAATGCAAACCAACTAGCGCAGCTGTCTACCCTTAGCCCATATAAATCAATGCCAACGCGGTCGAAAGGGCGAGGCGGTCAAGATAGCGGCTGCAACTCGCCAGCAGTACGGGTAGTGGGTCTCTTGCGGCGTTGGCAGTCGAGGCACGAGCGTACGTATTTCAAAACGAAATTGTACATGCCACGCCAGTAGAGGCGGAGGCGCGTGGAAGTCTTGATAAGGCCTGCACGACCGCATTGTAAGTTCGGCGGGAAGCGAGACAAGGCGTCGACGTCCTGATGCTTGTGGCCCGACCAGTAGACGACTCGGATGTCGTATTCTTGAAGACGCAGTGCCCATCGCGCCATGCGGCAGGTAGGATCTTTCAATGAAGGAAGCCAACAAGGGGCGTGATGATCCGTAACGACGTATAAAGGACGATCGTACACGTAAGGAAGAAACTTGCCTACCTCTGAGAAGCTTGCTTTGAAAACAGACCATGATGTAATGTGCGCCTCGTGGTTCCGATACCACAGATTCCCAACGCCCGTGAGATAGAAAATCACATTGTACAGTTTGGTTTCCGCGCCCCACTTGTATGCGCTCACCCGCTCATACGATGCGAGCCAATCCTCAACATCATGGTCGTCCCTGCCACTGAAGGCAGCGGGGTCTCCCTGGCGGAGAGAACAAGCACAGAGGACGGCTGCCTGGCTCACTTGGACGGCTTGGTGGTTAGACATCGCGGTATGGGGTAGCGTTCGATTGCGGAGTTCCAGGGCGAGAGGATATTACTTAGGGCCTACACCAAATGTAAGGTGGGGTTTATTCGGAGAAGCTTCTTAACGGGAGCAGGGCCAACAGCAGTCTGCGGTCAGCTAGTCCAGCCAGGAGCGTGCACCAGGCGATGGCCATGCGGCTCGCGCGTATGCATGAACCTAGTCCTTTATAAATGCTTGCAAATATTTATAAATGTGCGAAAGGGCTGTAAAATAGCGTTGCAGTCGTCGGTACCTTTATATATTACCTTAGTAGCGCCATCATGATCATCTACAGATGTATGAGAATCCACTGCTCTCTCGCTTCTTTTGAGCTGCTGATGCCCCAAAATAATTGCCTGCCACGTCTTCATCTTCACCGCACGTCCCTCTTGTCTCGTGTATTTTGTAGCGCCTTATTTCTTGAAGTGTAGCACTCTATGCAGTGGCTGTAATTACAGCCACTAATTATGACGTGTGTTGTGTGGATCTGATGAATGCATTTCGTGCGCATTCATTGCAAGGATCATTGATATGTTCATTTTGGATGGGCGTCCCGTTTTCCTCCGTGAACTGCCTCACTTAGCCCCATCGGGTGACGCAAAAGGCGAAATTTTGAAGCTTTATGTATCAATAAATTTCACTGTGTTGGTCTTTGTATTTTGCATATTTAGTGACCGCGGAGTTCGAACAGCAGGCAATAATTCGCTAGCATTTCTTTTTGATATCCAACAATAAAAAATAATGGCGCCGGTTTGCAAATTTATTTCGCGTCTTGTCCCACTGTTCCCTACTCGTGTGACCTCTAATTTCTCCGGGGCACATTGGAGGCCGCTTTGAGAGGTGTAATCCTCGACTATCCATGTTGCTGATTGTAAGGTGGTTTCTTTTCGGCCCAGGGAACCCTTTGTGGCCCATATTGTTATTTCACCCATTTATATGGTAAAGCCTACACTTGGAAGGCTTTGTAGCGCACGCGAAAGCCTCAGTATAGCATTGTTGAAAAGAAGGGTGACATAAGTTCCCTACTGTGTGCCTTTGTGTGGCGTACTTTTGACGTCGGAACCGGTTTTCCCGATGCCTATCGTGGCCGTGTGGCCAGTAAGGAACGCACGCACGTCAGCGAAAACCTTTTCGCCGTCGTTAAGATTAATTTATGCTTTGAAGGATCGCCTCGTGGGATACGTTGTTGAAGACGCCCTTTAAACCTAAGGCCAGGATGAGATGTTCGAGACCTCTTGGGATGTACGAGGACTTGTTCTCGCAAGAGCAGGAAGGCGTCTTGGGCCCAAAGCCCTGGCTTGAACTCTGCCATAGGACGGTGAAAGAGGTTATTGACTTCAGTATAATTTTGGCCGCGGGTGTGGATGGCTCGTTCATAAACATAATGTTAAGGAGTCCCGGTCGGAAGAGAGGACTTCAAGTGACGGTCTCTTCTCGTGCTTCGGAATGGTGATAATTTAAACATATCTCCAATCCTGAGGTACAATGCCTTTTTGCCAGAGTTCTTCATCGAAGTAGTCAGTGATGCTCTTGGTATGGCGATGACTGACGTTCACAATAATGGTGTTTGTGATTTTATCTGCTCCAGTAACGGTGCTGCGTAGTAATGGTCTGCGGCTTACACCTCTGTTGTTATTATAGGCATCAAGTGTGGGTTTTGGAACACCATTGAAGGTGGTTGGATAAAGTGGCAGAGGAGTGTCGCCAATGTAAGGCGTTACAAATTCGTCCGTCAGTTTTTTGTCCGATTCATGGAATTGTTGAACAATTGTTTGGAGGGTACGCTGTGAGGCCGATTTAGCTTTGTCCGGTTCAGTGATACTGCGGAACCCCCGCACGCAAGTTTCTTCAACAGTCTGTAGGCCATTCAAAATCGTGCCTCTCAATTCTTAATGAGTTGCTTCAATTTCCATTACTGATATTAAAACATGGCTTTGAGTGGGCCAAACCTTCTCTACGCCGTGAACGATTTCGACTTCCCCTCTTTAATGTAGAGCACCGTACGCGAAATTCGGACGTTGTGGGGCCACCAGCGGCATGTGATTGTTTATTTTTAAGCGGTGTCTATTGCCTCAGGGCATAAAAGCGTATGTAATGACGGATGACGAGGAAGCTTAAACAAATGAATAAAGGTTCGCTGATCTAATGTAGTCGAGGAGCGAAAGATGATGTGGTCCCTGCGTCCAAGTGGTATAAGAATCAGGATTGCTCGGCGAGAAATCCGCTGCCGCTAGGTGCCGAATTATCGTCGTCTTCAGCGCCACACAAACCCACAGCAAGTGGTGAATATCCGCCTTAGTATTTCAGTTCTTGTAGACTGGACACCTGGAGAGGGGATAAAAACCTTGAAATTGCGACCACTGTGGCGCCGGAGGTGTTCCTTTCCTATTAAAAAGAGGGTGGGGTCATCCAGAGTGAGGGCTCCAGGCAAAGGCGAAGTTGGAGTCACAAGGCGGGTCTCAAGATCTGCACGTATTTGTGACCTCAGGAGGTCACGTGGGACCCACTCAATACAGATTGGCTGCGGGATGCGTGCCGCTAGACGATGGATATCTTGTAAAATATATCTGGGGTGAGACTGACGCATCGTAGTAGGCGTGTGACGTGAAGACGTCGGTGCGAATGACAATGCGGGCCATAGGTAGCACGGGAACGGCGGCTACAGAGCAAAGTGCCTCTTGAACCGCCAGCATCTCCGCACACAAGGAGGGAGGAGGTTCTGAGAGGCGAAACCTGGACGTTTCATTCAGGACAGGCTTGCAAGTGATGTAAACTGCAGTGGTTGTTTCGCAGGCCTGGATGCTTGCGTCAGAATTTCGGGAATATCTGGAATTTCTTTTCTTGCTTTGGTATCAAGATCTAGCTATTAACCCTTCTCGCTATCTGTCGCTTTCAACGTCGAGGTATACGCGCCACCATCATCCTAATTCTCTTACGGCCTATTTTTCGCGAACAGATTTATTGAAAATTTCATTTTTTCCTCCCACTGTAACCAACTAGAATGACTCTTTGTTGCCTTTCGCCACACTTTGATATTAATTAACTTTGTTACTATTGTTTTGTTGATATTTACCCACCCTGCTTGGACCTGTACAAGGTTTGCAGTATTGAATAAAGAAAGAAAGAAAGTACTACATAACGATGTTGCCATTCGGCACATGGGCGTCTTGTTCTGTAATTCGGTCGCGAAACGACGACGCCGCGATTGAAGATGATGGCCGACGTAGATCAGTGTGTTTGTTGTCGCTTAGCTGCACAAAACGTCAGGGTTGGAGAACTGGCGGAGGCGGCTGTAGAATGGAGTGCGATGAACTATATGCCCTTAGTGCACACGTGCTGTATGTAAGGTTAGACTTAAGCCGGCGAGCATCGCGTCGTTGCTGCACCAGCTCATCTAGTGTATTCAGCTGCGTATGTCCATGGAGCGCCACGACCGGGGTGATGCGGGGAAGGCAAGTGATGACGTATACACTGCCTCTCGATTAACAGCTTCAAGGTGATGCCATTGAACCCTCGTCAAATGCTGGAACTGGGCTTGGTAAACGAGGTGCTGTTGCACAACCGCCCGCACCAACTGTCGTGCAACATGAGAGCGCGCGCCACTTGTGTTATTACCTATGCGTCTAATCAGACCCAACGCCTGAATCATTTGCTTTTTGGCTCGAGAGAGCCAAGCAATCTCTGTTCCTATCTCGTGTATTGTGAACCCGAAGGTTTTCACGGTCAAACTTTTTTGAAGTGGACTTCCAGGTAGATGTAGACGAATTGGTGTTGCAGCGAGTTTACGTCGCCCCTAGCAGTTGAAGACTGACACGTACGTAGTTTCATTCGCTGAAAGCTGAAGACCGACTGAAGGAGCATAAGTGGACATAATATCTATGGCTGATTGTAGGGCTGCTGCTTGAGTCAGCAGGATATTGTGAGTGCTCCACAGCGTGATGTCATCAGAGTACAATAAGAACATAACGTCAGGCACAACATGCAGGCGCCAAGCAAGGGGGATAAAAGCAATATTAAATAATGTTGGCGATAATACCAATCTCTAGGGTACGCCGCGAAGATGCACAAATGATCCGACGGCCTCACCACTGAGGCGTATGGCAAACTGTCGGCCGTCAAGGAAGGATTTAGCAAAATTGCTCGCTCTAAAGGGGAATTTCAGCATGTCAAGGGATTCCAGGATGGCAACATGACTGATATTATCGTATGCCTTTTCAATGTCCCTGGCGAGTATGCTAAGTATACTGTGGCTGCGAGTTTATGGTAGAACTGCTGGCACGAAGTCACTCAATCCATCTTCTGTACCTATGGAGGTGCGAAAGCCAGTTTGAGCGACGTGGTAGAAACCGTGGTGCTGAAGCCAATACGGCAGTCGTGTGTCAAGCACTTTTTCGGTTATCTTGCGCAATGTTGGCGCAAGGGATATAGGCTGAAAATTACCAATGTCGACATCTGTCGGCGGCTTCCCCGTTTTTGGGATAGGATCGCAATAGCCGATTTCCACGTTTCTGGTAATATGTCTTCTTTATATACTGTGTTAATGGTAGCGAGGAGTTGAGGGAGTACAGCGGAACTCAAGTTCTTGTACACCTCGTACGGAATGGAGTCCGGCCCAGGCGCAGACTTCCGACGTGCCCCATCTATTGCTGCAACCAACACGGGCATGAAAAATGGGCTTGAGGCTCCCTCGGCGTCGGTTCTAGATGATAGATTATCGGCATATGCTGGAATTCCAGCCAAGTAAGCTCTTGTGACCCTTGGAGGCAACACGTCATACTTGGGGGAAAAATTCCGCACTGCTTCTCTGGCGAAATCATCCGGAGCTAAGGTTTATGGTTTATGGGTTATGGGGGTTTAACGTCCCAAAGCGATTCAGGCTATGAGAGACGCCGTAGTGAAGGACTCCGGGAATTTCGACCACCTGGGGTTATTTAACGTGCACTGACATCGCACAGTACACGGGCCTCAAGAATTTCACCTCTATCGAAATTCGACCGCCGCGGCCGGGGTCGAACCCGCGTCTTTCGGGCCAGCAGGCGAGCGCCATAACCACTCAGCCACCGCAGCGGCTATCATCCGGAACTAAGCTAGCTGCGAAGCATCCTGTGGCCACTGCGTCAGAATGACAGGAACCATGTTCCATTGTATGGAACGTTCGCTAGGGAGAAGTATTCCGTGGCTTTGTCGAGAACTCCTCGCATCACGCATGTCACTGTCATGGCGAGAGATCGCGTTCATGTCTGCGAGCCTTGGCAGTAAAGTAATTCAGCCTTGTGCGTGCTTGCGCAGAAGTCGAGTCTCGGGAAGCTGCAATCTCCGCTTGTCGGAGAGCAGCCCCAAGTTAAGCAGACCCACGTCCGGCGCCGGGGTACTGATGTCTGTTCAGGTGACAGTTGTAACCTTATTAAGCGCGGTTTGTATGCAGTCCACAAGTAGTGTAGATGACTGCAGAGAGAGATCTTCGAGGGTGGTGCGACAAGTGTTCCAATTAACTACAGAACACCTACGGCGTAACCGGCGGGCCCGTGGCGGATAGAGACTGATGATGATAGGATGATGGTCAGTACTCCAGGACTCGGGCTCCATGTGCCACGAGGGAGTGACGGGGCCTGACCACCACGTAAGGCCCGGAGCATATGTTGGACTGCAAGCATGGCGCACAGCCCACGTTGCTGAATCTGGATGGTTGAGTAAAACAAACAAAGCATCCGCGAAGGCACCTCGCACACGCCTACCACGGGTGCTTGATGTGAGGTACCCGTAGTCCGGGTGAGGGACGTTAAACTCACCACCGACATAATACAGGCCACCCTGGCTGTTGTCGACGGATAGTTTATAACCATCCCAGATTAATGTGGGAGGGAGCACCAGAGGTACACTAATTTTGTGGAGAGAGGCGAACTTGAGGAAAACGCGCATCAACGCATACCGTCGCCTTTCCTGGAGGGGCAGCAGTGTGCACACGACGGTCGTTCATTGAAGGAGACATGCATTCATTAAAGCCCGGAATGAGTGGCAATGCATTGGTCTCCTGCAGTAGTATGGCCCACACCTGGAGCTTGTTCATGCGAAGTCGAGATTTGAGCTTTCCCAGCTTTGTGGAGAGGCCTCTGCAGTTCCACTGGAGCACACCACAACAACATGTACTCGTCATTTGCGATAAGGCGTCCAAGCGTTGTAATAGATGTCAGGTCAGATAACTGGTTTACCATAAATCAGAGGAGGGATGTTATAGATTTACCCATTTGTGCTGCAGAAGACCTGGTGGATCCTGCGAACAACGCATGAGAGCTGGACGTAGTGGACGGGGGGGGGGGGGGGGGGGGGGGGTCTGCAGCACTGATTGGCGTGGAGTCGGATTCCGCGGTTTGTCTAAAACGAGCAAACAGTTTACGGAGTTGTCGTAGCTTAGGGACCTCAGCTAAAAGGCGTGGAATTTGGTCGTCAACTGCTGCCATGCCCATATGCACAGGCTACAGCATTTCGTGCTTGTGTGTAGCCTGAAGGTGGCGACGATCCTTGCGCACTTCATCGCTGTAAGGCTGTTGGGCAGGGGCTGCAGGTGGATTGGGCTCAGAAAGCTCCGGCCAGTCGTCGTCATCCCACTGGAGAGCTGCAAAATTGTTGGATGTCTGTATCGGGGCTGTATTTTTATGTGGAGGCACTTGGTTATAAATTCCACGCCGAACCTTTTCAGTTGCCTTCTGTTTTGTTGGACGTTGGAGAGGTGATCTCGTTTTCTGTCTTGCAAAGTCCACACCGGTAAGACTGTGTGTCTTACGGCCTAGCCTCATATTGCGTTTTAAAAGGGCATAATTGGCGCATGTGGCCAGGTCTGAAACACCTGTAGCAGTAGGCTACACTCGGTTTGTGTTGGACATTCGAAGAGAATACGAAGTACAGTCTCAATTGAGCCGCAGTTGCCGCATTAGGGACTATCTGCGCCTTTCTAACTGTATCGTATACTGTTCGTGAATGTAGCATTAAGACGGGGACGATGATAAATTGTTTCTTCATAACGCGAAAACCCGAGTGGTAGTCTTGGTTTGAGCAGTGGGGCGATGGAATGGAGAAAGAGGCAACTGGAGCAAATCCACCTTGACCTCAGTAGAGCATAATGCTGGGCTAGTTGGCTCATAATGCACAGGTGGTGGAACCAGAGAAATTGAAACAGGACAAGACAAGAAAAAGACTTTGACCTCACTCGATGTGGGTGTAAACGCAAAGCGGCTCCTCGGACCGCATTCAATATCATATTAAATTTTGTTCCACTCTATTCCTACTACTCAAACTTTGTAGGGGGCATCATCTGACGCCTGGGAAACATATTTTTTGTTTGCGTTCGAATTTTACGTCTGTATCATTTTTATAAAGATTTATACTTACAGGCACCTGGCAAGACCACCCGCTAAAGACGAAGGAAATTTTTGCCTGTACTTCTGTTTACGTGTACTCAGTTTGGATCCACTGTAAGCCATCGGAATCTCCTCTGTCTTGAGGTAATAAAGGCTGCAACTGTTTCAAAGTCATTCGGTTTATTAGCCAGCACCTACAGGTGTGTTTATGTGTGCTTATTGTCTACGTTTTTTTTTTTCTCACTTTACTCCTTACTTATAAAATTCTATCCCGGTGATTACAACCAGGAATGTACACTATGTGGCGAAATAGCCACTTACGATCACGTATTGGGGAACTGTAAAGAGGAGCCGCCACCTGAATCTCTAATACAAGTTCCTACTTCGGGCAATGGGAGGCCGTGTTGGTAAATTCAGACCTGGGCGTTCAAACAAAGGCCACTGAATGGGCCACTGGGGTCACTGTCAGCCACCTAGCACGGATTATCTGCATGTTGCCGTTTTTTTTACGAAAGAAATGTTTTACAATCCAATTCAGCGTCACACACTAAACAAAGACGAAAAAAGAACACATTGAGTGGGTCCCGCGTGAACTCCTGACCGCACAAAGCCGCGCAGATTCTGCGATCCGCCTTTCGACCCCAACCTCGTCTTTGCCTCGAGTCCTCACTCTGGATGACGCCACCCTCCTTTTAACATGAAAGGAACACCTCCAGCGCCGCACACGTCCTCTAATCCCACCGTGTGCGGTAACCCTCCCCCGTGGTCTCACCTGTGCAGAGGAGGTTGCGCTTCGGAGGATACGGGTCGGGTTGCCCTAACTCCAGCTGTAACGCGCAAGTGGCCGCATTTCAAAGGCTTATATCCCCGCCCCGGGTGTCCAGTCTGCAAGATCAGAGACTGTTAGGCGGATATCCGCCACCTGTTGTGGACTGCCCGGCGCTGAAGCCGACGAGAATTCGGCACCTGGCAGCAGTGGGGCTCTCACCGGACAATCCGGATTCTTATATTGCCTGGACACAGGGTCCATATCGTCGTTCACTTCTTGATTTCATCAGAGCAGCCCACCTTTTTTCATTTATTTAAGCATCTTACTCATCTCTCATTTCATAGTTTTTATGCTCTGAGGCAATATACATCGCTTCAAAAAAAAAAAATAAGCGCAGACTACCGACGCTGTTCTAGTAGCCCCGTGCACGTCACACCTTCTTCCTCCTTTTTTGCCTCGTGTGTCGCGCTGAAGTTCAAGGGGCTAACGAACCAACACGCCTAACTATTTTACTTCATACCCAAGAGGTATAGTCACAGGTATAGTTACAGCTCCCTGTTTGACAGCCGTTCCTGAGCACCCGGGTTTGTGAGCAACGCTTTTAACAGAATTGTGCCGATTGAGTTTCGGTCTCACAAAAGGAGACAAAATAGTGTACTAAGCTCTTCCCTGTCCTTTCTTGCTATCGCTCCCCTCTATACTTCTCCTTGCTATCCTCTTCCTTTCCCTTTCCCCTCCGCCGGCTGCAGTCTGGGTGCTGAAGATATTAGATAGCAATTGCCGTGCCGGCAACATTCTTTTCCTTCATTTTTGTTTTCTTTTTTTTTAAATAGACCACCACTATCATCAATTTTAACGAAAGTAATAATTAATTAGTTGGAAATCACAACAAACACGACACAACACAAGGTTGCCGAACTATAAGCTGCAAAGCAAGTTTAAACTTTGCACCTGCAGAGAATGAGCTAGTCGTCTGCTGTGCGTAAATGGCATAAGAATTCTGTACCTTGCGCTGCATTTTCCTGGTGAAATTAGGGCTGGCTTTCAGAGCACATGTGAGGGCAGGCATTTTCGTCAATACAGTGAAAAGGCACGCAGACCAGTGAAACAAAATCTAGTGCTCACAGAATGAGAAGGCAAGGGACGGCACGGGAAAATAAACAAACAGAAACAGCTAGCTTGAAGCCGCATGAAACATTCAAGCATTTATTTGCTCCAAGAGTGTATCCAGAAAATTTCAATAAAAACAGGCCTTGTTAAAACCGCTCAGTGCCTAACACACAAATACAAATAGTATATGGGAATACGACATTTTGCAAAGGGCATTTTTCTAAGTTTTTCTAAGTTCGTGACATGTGGCATACACAGCACTCTTTTCTTTGATCTATTACAATAATAGGGCAATATCAAGTCAGTATATTTTCAGGTCTGTTCGTTTCCTTGAGCAAGGTTTTCAAACAATTCCTGTTGTGCAGTTCGGACTAACTGGTTAGAGCCTAAGTAGAACAGCTTTGCATGCTAAACTTGGAGCCCCAGCTCAGACAGGACTGGACTGCCTCTCATTCATTAACTCGCGTTTTTAAGGCCTAAATTAACAAAGAGATAAGGGCAGTCACTTTCAGCCACCCGGCCCAGCCATCAATTATCCAATTACAAATACCATGCGAGGTGGGAACTACTCCGTGAGTTGCACTCAGCCTCGGATCCAGGGTCCCGCTAACAGCACAAACCAAATGCAAAAAGAATTACTGATTCGCGAATGCGAAATCAAATGAAGAGCGTCAGCTAAGTTGTTTTCACCTATACTTTCGACAAATTCGGATACCAAAGTGTGCATCACGAAACAACAATTTATTTGGTACCACCCGCATCGCTCAGCGACCACTGATTCACCCGCCACGGCCCTCCGAAGGTCGCCTTCATTATGGTTTCGAGGACCAAAGGTCTTCGGTACGAACCCCTCACACATACCAGGCTTCAACCCGACAAACAAATTTGTGCTCCGAATCATGCCGATTCGTTTGGCATCACTCCGAACCCTGTGCGCCAAACGGGTGGGCCACAATTTTGTCACCAATGGCGGCCCCCAGGTGGCACAAGTCTCGGCTCCCGCTCAGACGGTACATATATAGCGGAACGCCACAACATGGGGTAAACTGGCCGCCGTGCTGATCCGACGACTGCGCGTGTTCACGTGATTGGGGTCACATTTTGCTGACCTGAGGGGAGGAAAGAGATGGGAGAGCACAACCAATTTTAATAGCCGCCACCTTGGATTCGAGAAACAAACTATCCCACCATTTCTCGTCCCCTGGCATCATAGAGTTTCTTACTGGGGAGTTTCTTAACCTACACTTCGTGCAAGTTGGTGTAGGCGGGTGGAGGGCGTGGCCAAAGCTATGACGTGAGGCGCTGCACTCGTCTGCGCGATCGTCAGCCAATAGCGTTATACGGAGCAACGTCGTCCGCGAGAGCAGACGCCAACCTCTGAATTTTTAGGTCGTCGCAATTTATTATAAGACAGAACGAATAAATATATACTGCAAAACGTTTTTGTGTGGCCTTTATTACAGCAGAGAAATGCAAAGGACATTTTTGTTTCCCCTAAAATGGAGCGCAACACACAAACTTGTATAGTCTGCTTTGAGGATGCATGGAGCACGCGCAGCTGTCGCTAAATTTCTTGCACAGTAAGTTCATCGTCGGATGAAGGGTCGATGAGGGGTTCCTCGTGCGAAATACAAAGCATCCATGCTTCTGTCGTGACTATAGGGGAACAGCGTTCTGCGACGCGTTGAAACCGGCTTTCCGCGGCATATGGGGTGCGGCTTTCGATGGCTGTTCCTCGCCTCTCAGCCACCGGGTTGACCGACCGCTTTAAGGCGCTGCCGTATAAATACACAGACTTGAAAGACGATACTGCAAGCGTAGGGAGCTTCGCACTAACATACACAGTTACGTGGATGACCATGCACGCAAAATACATTTTTGCACGTGAGTCATGCAGCGCCGATACCAACGGAACGAACGCGGCTTGCCTAAACGCGAAGTTGCGCTCGGCAGACTCAATTACGCACATTCAGACGTGTAAACAGTTTTTATCTTCGTAGAAGATAAGGTTGTCACTGTCCGTCTCGTGGGTGCACCCCCATAACGCTGCCATCGTCCAGGCGGACGAACTTCACAGACTTGCGAGGCTGCGCTGCAACCGCTCGCGACATTTACAGTCACAAAATGGCGTTGGGCGTTTGAAACGCGAGCCTTCTTTTTTCGTCTGCTAGCCTACATCTCCAACGAAAGCGGTGTAGAAAGCGTAGTTATTGTGCTACACTACGCGTAAAAGAAATACGTTCGTGTAGGTGGGCGGAGCTACACATTTTCTACACTGGTAAAAAAAAATGGACCCATGCTACACTGGCTACACTAGTGTAGCTAGTGTAGGTAAAAGAATAACCCCACTACTATCTAGAGAGAAAGCTGGCGCCCGCCTATGGGAGTTTGCATGGAGCTTCCTCGAGACCACCTGAGCCACCATGGGCGCTATAAGCATCATGGGGCGGAGAGCTACCGACTGCAGAACCAAAACTTTTGGCCAAAAAATAATGAAAAAAGAAACGTTGTTCGATAATTAAGAATGTCCTAACATTGAATATCCTGTCTATAAATTTCAAAAAACGAGCAGAAAAGCATGCAAATATAGTTTGCCCAAAATAAGCGATAGCTTGCTCTCCTATTAGCCAAGTATTGCACACAACATAAGCCAACATTTCGTGCTTAACAGGCGTTTTTTAAAAGCAAATATGTTGTTCTTAATTTTTCGCTTCAACATTTTAAGAGGTTTTTTAATGGCACTTCGGAAACCAAGAGCCTTTTCTTGGCGTCGTGGGTTGTTGTGTTTTCGCTACTATGGCTTTTACGCACTACGTTTGCGCCAACGTCGTCTGCGCCGTGGACGGGACGGGACATCTCAGTAACGCAACTCTCTGTTCATGAAAAAAAAAACCGACTGTCCCGCACCAAGTAGCTCATCGCCCCATGATGCTTTCAGCGTCCATGGTGGCTGAGTTCCAGCGACGCCAGGTTTCCCTCTCGTTAATAGTAAGAAACTCTATGCCTGACATCGTACTGACATAGGTCCACCTTAATCCATCATATCGGACAGTGACGTCATCACTGGCACGTGACAGGTGGTTGTTTCTACAATACCATTGTAGGCTGGCATTTAGAAGTACGGAAAGCTGAGCAAGTTGGTTACTGTTATCCATGGTAAAACAGCGCGGAAAAAGCACAAGGACGGAACAAACACGACGACACGAGCGCTGACTTTCAACTGGTGATTTATTACGCACGTGTGTACATATACTATTCCCGCCAAACACTACACAGAACAAAAAATATTCAAGAAACACTGCGTCATCACTGAACCCATTAAATCTACCTTGCTGCAAATGCATGCTCCAAACAGGTGCTTTCGTGGTTAGCCAATGATAATGAGGGCTTGCTAATGCATGCTGCACCCCCCTTGTCAACACTGCGTCATCACTGAACACATTAAATCTACCTTGCTGCAAATGCATGCTCCAAAAAGGTGATTTCGTGGTTAGCCAATGATAATGAGGGCTTGCTAATGCATGCATACATGTCGGAGATGTGATTGCCATATGAGTGTTCCATAAGAGACCCAAGCCCCACGAGCCGACACAGACGACCGGCGGAGCAACGCTGACGCGCAAGAATACGCCGACGAACATGCGGACAGAGTAACGTGTAAAAAGTGCAACATGGACGCCCGCCTAAAGGTGCAGTATATGTTGTGGGACTGCCTGGCTACCACTACATCACAATAAAAACACCTCAAAAGACATCACCACATTTAGTGCATGGACTACACCAAGGAACGACGCTTGGGCCCTGCCCACGCTGCTTTCCCTCTGGGAGATTGCAGGTGAGGAACGAAATGACCTCCTAGTGTGATCTCTCTTTTCCTACTCCCCCTCATCCATCAAATGGCTTTTGCGCCAGGTCCATTTAATAAAGATAACTCAACGGGAAGAACAAAACTGTTTATTACCCTACGAAACGACTGCAGGGTCACACAGTAAACACAACGGAATCTCGGGAACTAAAACCAAAAATTAGAAAATTCATCTTAGTTAGCAAATCGTCTTTTAACTCAGCTCTGTCTCGCACCGTTTTTGCCAGAGTAACCAGGCAATGGTGTTTGCTTGTCCGCAGTGTAGGGGAGACCCTACAGCACCACTAAAGACTAAAAGGCCTCGAAAGATTAGAAGAAGAGTTCTCCTTACCTTACACATATTTAGCACAAGTGTTTCACAAAATGGGTAAAAAACAAACCCCGTTCGTTGTCTGCACATATTTGGCAGACACGGCACATAATGTCCGTCTGACTGTGAAGCCACATGCACCGATCGAACCAACTTATCTCTCACTAAGTCTAGAAAAAATCTCTATGAATTAAAAAAAATCGGCGATGGTTTAGCTCTCGTTAAACCTGGAGTGACGCGATAGCTACAGCATGCCAAGTGGAACCTGCTCAGTCGAATTGCAAAGTCAGTCTTTCGCAGCTCCGTTTCACTGGGCGTTCCTTCTTCATCTGCGTCCCACTTGACACGGCGCATGCGCACAGCTGTTGCAGCTCGGTTTCGCCGTCAGCAGCAACTGCTCCGCACCACGTGACAGTGGCGGCGCCGCCAAGCTGAAGGCTCGAAATGCTACCGTAATGTAGCTATCGCTACAAAAAACCTGGGGTGTACCTCACGCCACTGAATTGCGTACAATCTCTTCCACCACGACTGTGCGTGGAGGAGATTCATTGGAAGATTGGAAGCGTGAGCTTGGTTTCATACAGTTTATCATGTAACAGAACGGCAGTGACCTCCAGTAATGCTGACCTTGTCGATGACTCATTTCACGTTGCGAAAGGTATATCTAACTGTGTTTAAGTCACTGGTGCTTAGGCCACGGCCCCGTGTCATGGTCAGCTTATAAGATGTCCACATGGGCAGACCCAGCGCTCTTTTTACGCATTTCCTCATTTGAGACTTAATCTTTTCTTTTTCCACAACTTTCAAATCTAGATACGGCGTTCCATAGCCCACTCGGCTGAAGTTGTATACGCCTCTACCAGTTTAATCATTTTTTTTTCCTTTAACCCTCGGCCCCTGCTGGCCATCCGTTTAATTAGGCTCAGGGTCTGCATCGCGTGATTCTCCGGCCTTCTGATAGTCTCGCTATTATGTCTGGGGCGACGGCGCTCAGATCGGACGTTAGAGAGGCGGCAAAAACGCTAGAAGGAGATAACGCCCCGGAGATTGCTGCTTAGCTTCCGCATATGCAGGAAGCTAAGCAGTAGCCGGAAAATACTATGGTCATAAATTAGCAGCATTCGTGGCACCACACAAGGGGATGACAGTGTGTATTCATGTCTGCGTTTCCAGCGTACGCCACGCCCCATTCACCCCCCCAGAAGATATTGCGCCATTTCCTTTCCGCGCCCTGTGAAAGGGGAGGGGGGCGTGAGAAGGGGCGGGGGGCTTCCACAGGGCGCGGAAAGGAAATGGCGCAATGTCTGTCTCACATATCGACCGACACCTGAACCGCGCCGTAAGGGAAGGGATAAAGGAGGGAGTGAAAAAAGAAAGGAAGAGGTGCCGTAGTGGAGGGCTCCGGAATAATTTCGACCACCTGGGGATCTTTAACGTGCACTGACATCGCACAGCACACGGGCGCGTTATCGTTTCGCTTCCATCGCAACGCGGCCGGCGCAGTCGGGTTCGAACCACCTTACAATGCAAGGATACACTTACGCTTTAACAGTACATCTTTCTAGGCTAGTTCGTGGAGCGTTGTCTAACAAAAGGTAAAAACAGCGCTAAATTTAACACGAACCGCACAGCAAGATGAACAGGTCTGGCCATGTCTTGTCTGTCTTCCTGTCTGGTCTGTGTTAAATTTGGCGCTGTTTTTACCTTTTGTTAGACAACGCTCCACGAACTAGCCTAGAAAGATGTCCGTGACACCAGAGTGTCACGGCAGTAATTTGAGCTACCACTCGTAGGCTTGCTAACCTTTATAACGGGCCTGTTGGCCGATAAAAATCATCTGCAATAAGTGCTCCGGGCAAAATGCCGCTGACAGTGAGAGAAGAAAAAAAAAACGAGCCCATCGCAGTATGTATGTACTGCTTTTCATGTCAGGTTTGCACTAGCCATACCAAAAGCATCAGTCGCCAGGTCGTGCTATCACGGTTCGCCTAAAATGTGCGCTACGATGGTGGCATATCTCTATCAGGAGATGATTTCTCGCACATTAAAGGATCTGTTTTCAAAGTTTTATTTTTTCCTTGTTACATTCCCTGAAGTTCCCGTCCCCCTTTAAGCCATTTCCTGATATTTATTACCCTTAACCGCACTTGAGCTTCTGGTTTATACATTAAGTCAGTGGCGGCATGGGAAAGGTCACCTCGGCCTATGCAGGGCTATTCTATGCTGATGATAATGCATAGTACGTATTTTCGCTTCTGTTTACGTTCAGAGAGCCCAGAACCTTCAAATATTCTGCCTCGGTCACGTACCCAACGTGTGCTCTGTATGTGCACTGACTTTACTTTTTATTCTAATTCCTTGACTCCTTGTAAACAATTAACTTAAAAGCGCCATGGTTTTTGCGGCTTTAACGTTCATTTCTCCTCACAACCAAAACCATCGCTCATCTTCTCTGTGAGTGCCCTGCATTTGCGAGTGCAATACATACACTGCGTTGTGCCCTAGATCGCCTCGATCCTCGCCCATTAACAGATCAAAAGATCCTCGGTCCGTTGCCACAGCAGTCGACTGCCCTCAAGGCATACAAGGCACTCTTTGCCTGCTTGAGAGCGACTGGATTGAGTGACAAATTGTGACAGCGTTGTGCGTGTGTGTGTGTGTTATGCCTTTTCCCGCTTCTCTCTTCCTCCTTTAAGCCCCCTAATCCCTCTTCCCCAGTGCAGGGTAGCCAACCGGAACTTTTTTTTTTTTTATTCGAGAAGTGTGCCATGAGGCATAAGTTGAAAAAGGAAAAGGGGGAAGGAATGCACGGGATTGAAAGTTAAAAGAAGGAGTGAAGAACCGTTGCGCTGAGGTAGTCGCAGAGGTTGTTAATGAAACGGTTGTCCATTGTCCACTTCACGAAGTCACTTTCGCGGTTCCACCGCAGGCCAACCTCCCTGAGGAGCCGTTTTCGGATAGCAGCCGTCGCTGGGCACGTCCACAACAAGTGCCGCACATCACATATGTCCGGTGCAGCGCCACAGTGAGGGCACCTGTCAGGTAGTGGCAGATCTTTGGCACGCCACCGATGACGGACAGATGGTGTCAGAGCCGCCCCTGCCCGAATCCGGCGCACGGATACCTCCTCCTGCCGAGTAAGACTACGGGGGAGAGGGTGCGAACACGGAGGAATTAGAGCGCGTGTTCGCTGGCGCAGAACTTCGGAATCGGAAACGTGGGACAGGAACGGATCTGGGGGAAGAGGGGAAGGTGGCGGATCGTCTAATGTATGAAGATGAGTCATAGCATCCGCTTGAATGTTATGTGGATCCTGGGCATGGCCGCGAATCCAGTGTATGCGCACAGGACATGGATACTTTGCGCAGAGCACATGAATAGATTGTGAAATCTGGAACGTTCGTCGAACAGCCTTCAGCTGTTTAAGGGCGGCGCGGGAGTCGGTGTAAATGTGAACTGTATTGAATGTTGGAACGAGCGGAAGGGAAGCAATGGCATTGTAAATGGCTTGAAGTTCCAATGCCAGGGGAGTGCACGTATCCGCAGTATACGTCGCGCGAGAGTTGAGATGCGGATGAGATGGACTATACACAGCAGTAACTCCCCTCTCTGCAGAATGAGATGCATCCGTGTATAATATGCACCCTTCAGGCAGATACGCTGCTGATACCGACGGAGAAACAGTGGGGCGATTGTCAGTGAGCTGGCAATAGGACCACGGTGGAAGTGTCTTTAAACGATGAAGTTTGAGAGACTGTTTTCGAGCTCTATTTGCCACCCGTTGGTCGATGATCTCACTGAGTGTATTAAGTTGGGCGAACTCCTGTAGCACAGGTATGGGTGTTAAACGAGGCAGATATGTTATGACGCGCATAGCCTCACGATTGATAGCTTCAAGGGAGTCCCACTGTCTGCGGGTGAGACGTTGAAATTGAGCCTGATATACTATCCGTGGCTGAAGGATAGAGCGCACAAGCTGGCGGGCCGTATGAGCACGTGCGCCACCAGAGCGCATAGCTATGCGACGAATCAGACCTAGAGTAGCGTGAGCCGATTTACGGGTGGCTGTCAGCCACGGGGTGCCAGTCCCAGATGTATGGAGGAGAAGACCAAGAATACGAACAGTTTCTACCTGAGGAATCAGAGAATTATGTACCGTAAAATTTAAAGGGGGAGCTTTCCGTAAGGCGGCTTTATTTCCAATTCGAATGAAACATGATTTAGTAGGAGAGAGTGTTAGACCCAAAGGTTGGAGGCGAGATGTCAATACATCCAGCGCGTGTTGAAGGACCGACTGATGAATAGACGCATCTGGATGACAGCACCACAAGGTGATATCATCGGCATATGCAAGCACGCGGATAGAAGGGATGGTCTCTAGGGCTCGAACCAGAGGAATTAAAGCCACATTAAATAATGGGGGGGCGAGAACGGAGCCCTGCGGCACTCCTCTATTGGAAGTGAAATTACCAAAGGGCTTTCCGTGGACACGCACGCTGAAGGTTCGATTTGCTAAAAAGGCGTGAATGGAGAGGAGGAACCGGTGAGGGAGACCAAGAGTTTGAAGGGAGGCAAGAATGGCAGAGTGAAGGATGTTATCATATGCCTTTGTTATGTCTGTAGCGATTACGGTTCGTACAAGGTGACTCTGTGGAGAGTGGTCAAGCACGTCAGCAGCCAAAGTAGCAAGGCCGTCCTCCGTTCCAATATGTGGGCGGAAACCAATTTGGGAATCTGGGTAACAATCATGGGATTCCAGCCACCATGATAAGCGTGCGGCTAGAATGTTTTCATAAAGCTTGCAGATGGTAGGGGTAAGGGAAATTGGACGAAGGGCCGAGAGAGATACTGGAGGCTGACCTGACTTGGGGATTGGAACCACAATAGAATGCTTCCAGTCTCCCGGCATGATGCCAGAAAGCCACACTTCGTTAAAAGTATCAAGTAGGGTTTCCAAAGCCCTCCCTTCCAAGTTACGGAATAAGGAGTTAGGTATGCCGTCGTGCCCGGGAGTAGTAGTAGTTTTTAAACGGTCAATGGAGGCCAGCAGCTCTGCCATGGTGAGGTCAGAAGTAATCCCATCGGGGGGCTCTGTTACCGATAAGTCAGGTGGAGACGTAGCGGTGCAGTCATGGTTTGGAAAAAATTGACGGGCCGCTTGTTGTGCAAATGTGTCCTCATCCACATTTAGCGCGAGGCGAATGCTCTCTGTGTAATCTGCAACCTGAGAAGGGCGCTCCATGGCGTGAAACACTCTCCAAAGATGTCGATTGCCCTGCGTAGAGGACAGGCGGGCACACCATGCAGCCCAGCGTTGCCTGCCTAGCCGATTTGCATAGCGCCGCGCCCGTGCGGTAGCGCGGTGAAGAGTAGGAAGAGCCGAAGGGTCATCGGGGTGACGAGTAGCGTAAAGATCCGCCTGGCGACGAAGAGCCCACAGATTCAAGAGATGTATGTCCGGGTTTGGGTCATCTTCATTTACAGTAGTGGTAATAGTGTGAGTAGCGAGAACATCAGATAGAGTAGACAATGCTGAAGAGGGGTTGAATGTAGATAAATGATTGTCTGCGCGTACAGAATCCCATGATGTTATTCGTACAGTGCGGCGTATTTTCCGTAGACGCGTAGGCGTGAGGGAGATAAAAATAGGGCTGTGATCGCTACCCCAAGTATCAGAATCAACAGCCCAACGAGGGTTACCGGGGCCTAACCACCAAGTCAAATCAGGTGAATACGGGCCACCTCGTGGGCGGGTAGAAGTATTCGGGTGGTTTAAAAGTTGAAAGGAATGATCTGAAAAGCTCCATTGGATGTGTGAACCCCTTGAGGAATCCGATGGGTAACCCCACGCAGTGTGTGCGCCGTTGAAGTCACCGCCAACTAGAATAGGGATACCCGAGTTGGTAGAACGTAGAAAACGAACCCATCCCAGATTGGGAGATGCGGAGCCAGGACGACTATAAAAAGAAACTAGAATAAGGGGTGTGCGTGCAGGTTTTACGAGAAGGGCGACAACCTCTTGACGTGTGTTGCACCACCGTGAAAGGTCGAGCGGTGTGTGCGGAACTGAACTGTGAATATAAATTGCAGATTTACCTGGGCTGAGGGAGGAGGCGGTGCAACGGCGATCAGGGATAGATGGTGAATGGTATGCGCAGAAACCTGAAAGGCGTGGGAGTGCATTATGCTCTTGCAGTAGGAACGCCCATGCCCTCAGCTTTCCGTCGCGAAGGCGGATGTTCACTTCAGAGGCCTTATTAGCGAAACCTCGACAGTTCCACTGCACCACCACCGATGATGATGCGCTATCCATGACGAGGCCGAAGAGCTTCCACGATGAGGGATGTCACCTGCTTCATCAGCGCTAATATCTTGTCCACTGTCGGAGTAGTCACGGCTAACAGGTGGTCGGCACCTGATTGTGGGCCAGTGCTTACCCTAGGTGATTCCTCTGATGATTGCTCCCGAGTTATGAGAATTCTTCGAGAGGATTGAGAATGACGCTGTTCCCGGCGCTGGGTGAGTTCGTCTAGTCGGCGGCGAGCCTCCGCGATTGCATTGTCTAAAGCTGTGTCTTCATCTGTAGTATCCACATGTGATGGATGCACTGGACGTTTGGGCGTACCATTTGATCCGGGAAGGTGAGCCGCTTGTGCATATGTACGCTGGCGAGGAGACGTATGGTGAGCAGCAGGCTCAGAGAAAGGAAGTTCAGGGAAGTCGTTGTCGTCACATGCGAGAGCTGCAAAGCGATTACTTGTAGGGACATCCATTTTTGCAGGCGACTTGTGAAACTTCTTCGCTTGCTTCTTCTTTGGACAAGCGGGGGAGCGAATGTCATGGTCCGGCGATTTGCACAGGGCACAATGAGCTGTTGGTTCATTCATGTCGGCCACAGCTGCTGGATTAGGGCAGGTATTTTGCATATGTCCTTCTTTGTGGCAGTGATAGCAAAAAATACGACGAGGTCGGAAGGGCTGTGGTTTGACGATCGCACCGTAGTAGGTAAGGTACTTCGGGAGAGTCAACGGGCCTTGCAGGATGAGCAGGTATGAGCCCCGGCGACCCATAGGCCGTGCTTGCAGTACAACATGAGTTGAGCAGCGAATATTTGCGCGCACCTCCTCGGGAGGGCTCGTGCTGTCGACATGATAAACTACGCAGCGGAGTGTGTCAGGACCAGATGCAAAATATATTTGCACCGGGACATGCTTGCTGTCATCCAGGGGGATCCGCGTAACTGCGCAAAGTTTCTGGGCGTCCATCAAGGATGACAAGTTTACCGTGATGGTGTTCGATGGGCGATGGACGACAAACCCGCAGTAGTTCGAAGAGCCAAGGGCATGGTCAATTGTGGCTTGAACATTCCGGGCAGGGATGGCAGTCATATCAAAGCGCAATGTAGGCTTGATGGTAACGCGGAATGAGTTCGCAGCAGGCGGAAGAGAGCCTTGACTCACGGGAGGCATCTGTGGAGGAGGCTCAGACGCTGGTGACGGCCCTTGGTGGGAATACTGAACTGGCGCTACGGGCACAGTTTCTTGAGGGAGTGCCACGGGCACGGAGGCGGTAGAGCAGTCCATGTCACAGGCCAAAGTCGTAGCATCGGAAGACGGCGCAGGCTGGAGACCTAGAGGCGCTGACGATTGCGTGGACGTGGAGGCTGCGTCAGGTGGCAACACAGCGGGCATCCGCGTAGCCGTCGTCGACAACGCAGAATCCATGCAGACGCGTAGCGCGGCCTCGCTCGGCAGCGTCGAGCTAAGCCTAGCTTGCCCCTGAGGGTTCCGGTTGGGTTTTCTCACTTGAGAATGCGCCCGCCGTGCCGGGAATTTCTCCGTAGGGGCGTCGTCAGCATTCGGTCGCACGGAGGGCACTGTCCGACCCACGCCACACACGAGAAGACAGCGAAAAGCGAAAACACAGACCTAGAAGCAGACACGTATCCACCCACTAGGTCTTCGTCTTCTTCCAACCGGAACCCCTTTCTGATTAACATCCCTGCCTTTCCATCCTCCTCTTTATCTATATATCTATCTAACGTTCCTTTCAGGTCGCTTTTTGAACGTGAGCTTAATCCTTGGGTCAAGAAAAAGTGTGATGTCCTTTGCCCGACAGTCTGTTTACGTCAAATGCCAACCTTTGGATGTAGGTTGGCACTTGGCAAACTAGACCCGAAGCATCGTTCACTCGTTAACCCACGCGGTGACGGGCTTGCAGACTGCACCACGTTTTGCCACTGGCAGCAATCCCCTTCTCTTACGCAGCATCAAAACACTAAGTAGTCCAGCGCATTGTCTGATTGACAAAGTCGCCGTTCCGGCATTTTACCATCAACACACCTTGAGCACTGGTACCAAGTGCGTAAAGAAATTGTGATGACGCTTGCCCCACTGGTAAAACTTGATTATTCGATGGCAAGGGTGCAGAGGAAGCGCATACAAAAATTCTGTGCAGTATCTATACGCGGGCTGAACAGTGATCATCATTCTACACAAATAAATCGGAAGCATACCACAATCGCAAAGGGTGCCATGAATGGTGACAAAGTCTTTTTCTTATTCTTTGCATACGTTTGCACGAAGCATTCCGATCATTGAATTTCTAAGCATTCAATGTGAGAGGTTATGGAGAAGACATGGTGCCTCCTATTTACTAACGACGACGCCCTGCTAGGTACCTCAGAGGCGGGATTTGTGCGCAAAGATTAGGGACCCAAACACGCAAATAGAAAAGCCTAAAAATTGTATAAAAAAACACAGGCGATTTCAATAGCTAAGGACCGCTCCAGCGGTTTACAGTAAGTATAGTTGGTATGATCAGCTGTGAGTACCACATATTGTCGCGGTGGTGAAAATCAGCTGGTGACATGGCCTTCAGTTCATGAGCGTCAGGTGTCCAATGTCTGCATGGGATACGGTAGTGTCGGGTTGGCGCACGACGTCACAGCAGTATTCGGCAGCCCAGTGAACTGCTCGAAAATGCGGCGTCCATTCGCTTGCTCGAAACGACGGCATTCCTATAGGCGAAACCGTCGACCGGAGCGCAGTTCTTGGAGACAAAAATACCTTGAAGGCTTCATTCGCGATGCCTTTTAAGAATGCAGCCAAGGCTTGACTGTTGCTGAGCACCCTTGCTAGGCCGTTGGAAAATTCGCGCTGTGAAATCTTGGTGAAATCCGCGCCATTAGTCAATTCTCTATACAACAGCCTGCCAATAAAGACTGATTTTTTTCTATAAGGTCATGAACAACATAGTGCAACTCAATAAGCATCAATACACAAGTGAAACCACTTCACGTGTTACTCGGGGAAAACATCACAGGCATGTAAAAGAGCAGAATTTTTCTAATCAGTGCTGTCAGCATTCCTTCTTCCTATCCAAAGCGAAAGAATGGAACAAACTACTAGAACGCGTACTGCTCGCATCGAGTGTAGATAACTTCTCCGCTGGTAGTTTTGAATTTTCAAATCTAAAGTGCTGATGTAATGTGTCTTCGATGTTGCGTTAAACTTGGTGTTCACACATTGTTCCGTGTTTAGTTTTATCAAGATTTTCGCGCGTGTTCCTGGCGGACAGATCAGTCCCATTTTAGAACTCTTTAAACTTACACCGACTGGATGGCTCTTGTGTTTTGTTACTAAGTGCACCCATTTGTTTTCTACAACACCACACTTATCCTGGTCCTGACCGGACCGATAGTATCTCTGATGAATAAATAAATAAAACAAATAAATATATATATATATATATTGTAATAAGGAACGTCTTGAAAAGCACAGCGTCGCGAACAACCAGCGGTACAGTCGAGGCACAGACCAGAGGCAGCGGTCCGTCCAGAGCACGCACGAGGGACAGAGCGGTCGGCGCTTCTCGTCGTCTTCTTCGTTAAGCGCCAGCCTTTGAAGATTCCATAGCCGATGGCCAGTCTCACATTTCCCCCCGGGCGAAAGGGCACCATACAGGCGGCCTAGGGCGATGTGACGACGGCGGGGTCGTAGTATCGTTTGAGGCGGGTCGTGTGTACAATGGCGCGGCCTCGGCGACGATGATCAGGGGATGGCGTAAGGGATTCGATGAGGTAATTGACGGGGGATGTCTGCTGAAGAATACGGAAGGGTCCCTGGTACTTGCTAACAAGTTTGGAGGAAAGCCAGGATCTGAGGAGGGCACCCAGAGCCAGACCAAAGAGTAAGGAAGGTAAGCGGGAGGAAGTGCAGGGGGATCACGAGTTTCTGCTGCTGCTGGGCGTGAGAAGTGAAGGACCGGGCAAGCTGTCGGCATTCTTCGGCATAAGTTGCGGCTTGAGAAAGAGTTGTAAATTCGGAAGCATCAGGGCGGTAAGGTAGAATGGCGTCCATTGTGCAAGAAGGCTCACGGCCGTACAGGAGAAAGTACGGAGAGAATCCGGTGGTGGCTTGAGCAGCGGAGTTATAAACGCATGTGACAAAAGGCAGAACGCGGTCCCAGATACAATGATCGGAAGCAACATACATGGCCAGCATGTCGCCGAAGGTGCGGTTAAAACGCTCGATCATGCCATTTGTCTGGGGATGGTAGGCGGAGCTGGTGCAGTGAACGGTGTTGCATTCCTGATAGAGAGCTTCTACAACTTCAGAGAGGAAGGCCGGACCTCTATCACTGAGCAGCTCTTTGGGCGCACCATGGCGAAGAATGATGCGATGGAGAATGAAGGGTGCAATGTCGTGGGCTGTAGCGGATGGTAAAGGCGACGTTTCATCGTAGCGTGTAAGGTGGTCGATGGCAACGATGATCCAGCTGTTCCCGGTTGATGTGCTGGTAAGAGGGCCGTAGAGGTCAATGACAACACGCTCGAAGGGCTGCGCTGGGCAAAGCAGCGGCTGCATAGGAGCGGCGGGTCGGCGAGGTGGATGTTTACGTCGCTAGCGTGCGGTGCAGGAGTGAACAACTGGCGGACATAACGGGCCGTCCCACGCCAGTAGTACCGCTATCGCAGACGGGTGAAGGTCTTCAAGAATCCGGCATGGGCACACTGGGGATGATCGTGGTAGGAAGAGCAAATGAAGGAGAGCAGATGTGTCGGAATGACTAGAAGCCCCTTGCGACCATCCGGGAGGTAGTTGCGGCGGTAACAGAGCTCGTCTCGGATGGCAAAATGGTGGGACTGACGACGGAGAGCACGGGAAGGAGGTCGAGACGATTGGCCACATAAGGGGTCTAAGAGGCAAGTTATCCATGGGTCTTTGAGTTGCTCAGAAGCCATATCAGCTGACTCAAACGTCAAAGAAGGCAGGGCGGATATACAAGGCACTGCCTCCGATGGTACAGGGGAACGTGCGAGGGCATCAGCATCGGTATGTTTGCAGCCGGAGCGATAGATAACGCGAATGTCGTACTTTTTAAGTCGCATAGCCCAGCGCGCCAGTCGACCAGAGGGATCTTTCAAAGAGGACAACCAGCAGGGGGCGTGGTGATCGGTGACAACGTCAAAAGGGCGCCCATACAGGTAGGGGAGAAATTTGACGATCGCCCAAAGGATGGCTAAACACTCCTTCTCGGTGACAGAATAGTTGGCTTCAGCTTTTGTGAGTGTCCGGCTAGCGTAAGCGACAACGTATTCGTCAAATCCCTGCTTGCGCTGAGCGAGTACTGCACCGAGGCCGACGCCGCTGGCATCGATGTGGAGTTCCGTCGGAGAACGAGGGTCCAAATGACGCAGAATTGGTGGAGTGGTCAGGAGGCGACGGAGTGTCGTAAACGCTTCATCACAGGCTGGCGACCAGGTCGAAAGGTCGTGGCTGGAAAGGAGCTTGGTCAGGGGGTCGATGACAATGGCGAAATCGCGGACAAATCGGCGGAAGTAGGAGCAGAGGTCGACGAAGCTGAGGAGATCTTTTACAGAAGTGGGCTTCGGAAATTCGGCCACAGCTCGCAATTTGGCCGGGTCCGGGAGAACGCCATCCTTCGACACGACATGTCCGAGAAAAGTGAGCTGCCGAGCTCCGAAGCGGCACTTTTTCAAACTGAGTTGGAAGCCAGCGTCGGACAGGCAGCGAAGAACAGTTTCAAGGCGCTGGAGGTGAGACGAAAAGTCCGGGGAAAAGATCACAACGTCGTCTAGATAACAAAGGCATGTGTGCCATTTGAGCCCTCGCAGTATGTTGTCCATCATGCGCTCGAATGTGGCGGGTGCATTGCAGAGGCCGAAGGGCATGACATTAAATTCATAGAGCCAGTCGGGTGTGACGAATGCGGTTTTTGGGCGATCGGCCTCCGCCATCGGCACCTGCCAGTAACCGGAGCGCATGTCCAATGAAGAAGAGAACTCAGATCCCTGCACGCAGTCAAGGGCATCGTCGATACGGGGGAGAGGGTAAACGTCCTTGCGTGTAATCTTGTTCAGACGACGGTAGTACACGCAAAACCGGATGGAACCGTCTTTTTTCTTGACCAGGACCACTGGCGATGCCCACGGGCTGTGTGACGGTTGTATCACGTGGCGCTTGAGCATGTCGTTTACCTGCTCGTCAGTGAAGCGGTGCTCAGCGGCTGACACGCGGCACGGACGTTGGCGCAAAGGGGCATGGGTTCCAGTGTCAATACAGTGGGTAACGGTGGTGGTGCGGCCCAAGGAAGGTTGCTGGTGTCAAACGAAGCTTGAAAACGCTGCATAACAGCGACAAGCTGGTCTCGTCGGGTAGACGTCAGGGCGGCGTCGACGAAACGGTGAGAAATATCGACAGAAGACTGATTGGTGATAGGAACAGGCGTAATGGCACTGACGAGAAGGCCGGCCGTGTTATCGACGAGGGGGTATTCTGAGGCGGGATCGAGAAAGGCAACACTACCAAGCGAATGGCCACACAGTAAAATGGTAAAGCAGAACGGGTTGGCCACATTAATAGCGCTGGAGCCACGAATTGTCAGTACGGCATGAGGCAGCAAAACAGGATTTCCAGAAGAAGATCCTAGGAAGCCTAAAACATTCGCTAGCCATTCTAACAGCTTACTCTATGGTGCAATCATGGTGCATGGGTGTAATCTATCGCTACCAACAAATGTCGCCTCATTACGACGAACAAACGAACAGAGGCGCGCTCGAGCAAAACCGTTGCGAAGCGAGTGAACTGGCTGGCACTGGAATACTGGAGGCGTTTATTTGTTTAATATTATTGCAGCAGGAGACGATATACAAAGCCTGCTCCAGAGCCCGTGGCTAAAGACTGTGAATGCCTGACAGGGCCTCTGGCCCTGTGCAGTTCAGAGAGGCACAATCACAAAACATACTTGAAAAAATACTGAAAAAACAAAGTTGCGCTGTCTGCAGCCGTGCAATACATAGAACCCAACATATGACACTCTACTAGTATTACATGAAAAAATCAGTTAAAAAACTTGCACAATTGCATGCACAACAGGAAAGATGCAAAGCATCACAATGCCCTACAGTTACATGCACACTTCCTTTAACACAGCACAGAAGTGACTTTATTAATATTTTATGGCTGTAGGTAACAAAAATGTGCTGAAATCTTCGAGAAAATGCCAGTTTTATGAAAAGTGTTTTTTGACGACTTCCCTGCTTACAGATGTCAAGCATGACTGATGACTTCGCACATTTTTGTTCCATTGTGTTCCTCGAAAATTTTTTATGCAGTGACGTTACTATTCCTCTGAATTATTTTCTGAATTTTCACTCTATGACTATCTTGACACGCGGATAATGACTGCACTACAAAAAATGGGTACAAAATACTTTGCAGTAAAAATATCAGGCTGCTAAAAATATTTGGACAGTGTCATTGCATCCATCATTCCTTTGTGTGAAACTGAACAGCGACTGCCGGTTGCTACCAAGTTTCATTGTCACGCCAGGCTTTCTACAAGTTTGGCAAACCAATTAAGCATATAAAAATTTATAATATCAAACCTACTAAATGTATTTCAGTAAACGTTGTATTTAAACATTCACTGAATTCCCAATAGACATGCCAAATTTTATTCCTCTACATACAAAGAAAAAAATTCACATCCGATCCCCGCGTTCTCCCTTAAAGTAAGCAGTCAGCCCTCCACCCTTCTTTTGCTTATTACAGGGATGTTCTGGCCGGTAGACCAGGAAGTGAGGCCTAGTGCCTTCATCTCCAGCCCATGTTTCGAAGGCTAGTGTGTAGAATTCAACTGACAAACGATGAATAAAAACAGTGATATCACCTACTGTAGGTATAATTCTTTCTTCATTCCAAACATTCCGTTACACAGATGACATGGGATGCGACAAAAGGCAGTAGACGTGATTGACGGGGCTGTGACCCTCTTTGGCTGTTGCGGACACACAACCATGCAATCGGAGAGAATAATGCAGTAAAAGCACAAGAAAACATCGTGGTAAATTAAGACATAACTGACACATCCTTCAAGCAATAGGTTGGTTAAGATTTACATAACATTTGGATCAGCAGTCATCTGAGTGCACATGTTTAAGACTTTCAGAGCTGAAGTAAAGACCAGGACTCGAAACAGAAGACAAGTAAATCAGCCTGGCACTGACTTTTTAGTTCTCATTTAGTTAAGTGTCACTGAGCGTTCACCTGAGCCTTTCCACCGAGGTGGCAGTAATCAACGTTTCAGCTATTTAAGGATATTCGTTCAGCTAATATGTTGTCAGAAAGTTCAGTTTTTGATAGCCATATGCTGTGTGGTAATGTGGCCGTGGTACTGAAATAAAGCTATCGCGTTAAAAGTCCAATTTCAAACAGTGCTGTGTTTGTCTCGACTCGTTTTTCTTTTGTCTCCGTCTTTCGCGCTGCAGAAATATGGAATAGAACCAAGTAGCCCAACTATTTTTCCCCCAATAATGAAGCGTGTCAGGTAAAGAGACGCTATCTAGCCAATGCTATTCACAGCCAGTTTACAGGAGGCATTCAGAGGCCAGGAGAGGGAATAGTTGGGGGTAAGAGTTAATGGAGGACAATTTAAAATCGGCGATTCTCTGACGATATTGCTTTGAAAAGTCACCCAGGAGATAAGTCACTCCCTAAGATATGATAATATAATTGGTCGATAACATCAGTCATATCAAAAGAAACAGCAATTAAGCGATGTCCGCGGTAGGTCACTGTTCTGGTGAAATTTTTACCCCAGACGAAAACTGAAACTCAGAAATGCGGCCTTTCGGCATAGCTCGGCGGAAACTTTGGGTGGCAGCGCACAGGGCAAAGCACCTTTCAAAAATTCCATTCTAGACGGAAAATAACTTGCGAAGATTCTGTGGTGACCTCTTTAATTCAGTGTCTATTACCAGGACGTGGGCTGATCGAAATTTAATAGTATCCAGGGAATGACAAGAAACCTTTATTGTAGATATATGGCACGTATAAATTTATCCAGAACACCGACATCTTCAACGGTTTAATACATCTGAAACAGCACTTCCATCCCATAACAATTTTCATTTTACACCACAGTGCGCAAGGTATTCAATATTGTCGCGCGATGGTGAGGGCAGTCAGGAAGGCAGCAAAAAAGCGAAAGGGCTCCAAAGAAACTGCTCATTTGGCTGGCTCGATCGTGCCCACAAAGAACTGAACAACTCGATGGTGATAGCAACAAGCTTGGTCGGCGGGCGTCGAAGGACAGAATCCCCGTCGCTCTCAACCGTGCTCAATTTATAGCTCACAAAAAGCTTTCGAGATAAGGCGTCGGAAGCAACTGTAAAAATCTCAAACAACGTAGAAGCTGTTAGGCGTGTCTGCGTTGATTCGAACTAAACCTGTCGCACCTCGTCACAAAGCAATAAGGCCGTGTGTTAGCGGCACTGAGGACGAACAAACATTACAAACAATCCCGTCATTCCCCTCCTTCTAGCATTGGCAGAAAATTTTACAGCAAAAATAAAGCATCCGTGAGCGCGCATAATAGCGCTTGACGCGGACGACATGAAACACTTTTAGACGTCCTCCACCCAGCTGCGATGGAGTCGCTCCGTCGGACACCATTTGTTTGCAAAGTTCTCCAAGATAATGAATTATCTTGTACGGGTCGATGTAGCGGCGCAAAAGTTTTAACGCAGGAGTGTATTGAACCACTACATTTTCACCTCTCCTTGTCCGCAAATCTGTCTCTCCGTCCACACAATGACAGCATTCTAAATAATAAAACGCGCGGAAAAATATGGATCTCGGTGAAATTTGAACCCATGACCCACAGGCGCCAATAGGTGCCTGTAATTACTCGACTATCTCCACTTTTTTTTCTTAACGGGCGAAGTTTCACATAATATAACGAAGCGCCAAAAGTAAGTGTTCGCGAAAACATGCATACATGGCGATGACATAACTGGCCAGCCAAGGTTGGCTTAGACTTATTAAAATTCCTTTGGTTCCAACAAAGTATCTACCCTTGAGAGCCATTCGAAAACGTGATATTCAAATTTTTGTGCCTCAACAATTAGAGCATACTTTCGCGAAAAATATGCGGACAGGCCGTGCAACCGGGTTGCAGTAATAACCAGCCATTAAAGAGCACAAAATATTGTCAAGGCCCATGAGCATAAATAAATCAAAAAGTAAACCTTCCTCATTGCCTGTGGATATTCTTTGCAAAATCTCTATAATAACAAACTACTTCCCACCAATGAAAGAAAACATTGCCTATCGGTTCTCGTTGAATGAAAGTAGGGTATCATGATCGCAATTGTTGAAATAAGCACTTCCCTCTTCAAAAGTTTCTTAACGGGAAATTCTTCGGCGCGGAATTTAAAAGAGAAAGCTTTTGTTGCTGGTGGAACCTCCATTTTCATTGCTCGCTTCAGCGCATTACGTCTACATGGTTTCTGTAGACCCTCACTTTACCTACGTAATGTTTCAAACGTGCAAGTAAAACAAATATGGAAGAGCTTTTGTAGTTTTGAACATCATAGCGTCTTTGATTCAATACTTTCACTGTTGTTCATATGGTGCTACATAGGAATGAATACAAAATATAGAATTTTAAGCCTTCAGTAGTGAATTTTGCCTTAGAAATCATTACTGCACTAAAAACTACGCTTTCCCTGGGACTACCTTTCATTCCGTTGTCTTATATGCGGCAAAGATAATCTAAATGAGTGGGACTGGCGTCTAATGAAAGTATTTCTGCGTTAATTATGTTGTTTTTCAAACTAAAAGACCTTTCGCGAGGATACTTTGTTCTTAAGAATGAAAAGGCACAAAAGCTAAACTATGTGAAGGTCAGGTGTCAGATACTGACCTTCCTAAGCTAGCCGAGCACAGTTGACGGACCTGTTAAAACTGACGTTGAATATTCGCTAAAAAAGTAAATAGAATAGGAGCTGTTGACATTTCGAATGGGACGCTACAATAATGCTTGGAATGTTAACCGCAGCATGCAAATGCATCCTTCTACTTCTTGAGAAAGAGAAAAAAATGCAGCAGTATTTTATTATTTATATTACGCTCTTTTTTCTCTTCGTGCTTCTTAGGTTTTCTTGCTGGGAATGCACGTGGCCAGCTCTCAGGGCTCATGAATATTTTGTTAATAATTTCCTTGTAGACGACGGTACCGGGCGACAAGAGTACAGTATGCAGACGTTAGCATTTCAAACTTATTGCTTCAGGACATTTTTGAAGTGACTCTTCTTCATTTTAGTATTAGATGTGAATTGGACGTAAATGTTGCTCTTTCATCCCTAAAGAATGTGTCAGTTATTTAAAATGTAGTTTATCTAATCTTGATAGACATTTTCCTGGAAATCGTATTACATTTAAACCATGCCTGATCAGAAAGACAGCGGACACACTCTAAAGTTAAAAGCGCTTAAAAGTAACCTTGGCGCCGTCGGTGCAAATATTTTATCACTAGATGCGTTATTATCATAATATAACAATAGATATATAAAAGTCCACTGATATCTCACCTCTGTTGGGCTGCGGATGCCACATAAAGGTCACCTGTAACTTGTGCATTTCGTTATGCCTTTTATTGAGCTTGACAGCATGCCACTCTCTGCAGGGGTTGCATTAATGTCATAGTATGAGAGGTCCAGTTCACAACAAGAGGCGGCGTCCGTTCGTCAGTGTCACGAGAAGGGGGCACTTAAAAACGTAGGGGACACTTAAGCTCCACCGGAAATGTATGACGCGATAGCGCTAATGGGTTAACGCCCATATCATACAGAAGTTGTCATCCTTTATTTAACATTCATGGATCATTGGGAGTCCTGATGCCACACCCGGCGCAGTGGTGCCGCCGTTAACCGGTGGTGCTCCACCTGGGTAGCATCTCTTGGGGTTTTTCGTAGATTCTCGCTCATGGTCAACGACGCAGACACCGACAACGTCGACTTTTCTGCGACACTGGTTCTTTAACGCGGTCCCATCATCACGATCATCACGCCACCTGTCATCAGCATCATTCGTGGGGATTTTATGCAGAACCCATTTTATTGCACTGCTCATGCGATTCCAGCAGACGCTTCCCGCTCCGCGCAGTCCAGGTGTGTGACGTCACGGGGGGAGTCGGCAGCACCCCTGGGATGCCTCCTTTCCTCCTCTCTGCAACGCTTCGACGGAGCGCACATCTGCCGCTCTCCGCGGCAGGCGTCGCATCGACCATACCTAGCGTTGCGCTGAACGCATCAAAGTGCACCGGCATTTCATAATAATAATATTAATAATAATAATAATAATAATAATAATAATAATAATAATAATAATAATAATAATAATAATAATAATAATAATAATAATTGTTTTTCTGGGAAAGGAAATGCCGCAGTATCTCTCATACATCGTTGAACACCTGAACCGCGCCGTAAGGGAAGAGATAAAGGACGGAGTAAAAAAAAAGGAAGAGAGAGGTGCCGTAGTGGAGGGCTCCGGAATAATTTCGACCACCTGGGGATCTTTAACGAGCGCTGACATCGCACAGCACACGGGCGCCTTAGCGTTTTTCCTTCATAAAAACGCAGCCACCGTGGTCGGGTTCAAACCCGGGAACTCCGGATCAGTAGTCGAGCGCCCTAACCACTGAGCCACCACGGCGGGTAGGCGTTGTATGCAGAACCCACCTCCATGACATGCGCATGCGCTGCCGGCAGACGCTTTAATGCTTGACCGAAAGTCAAAGTAAAATGTCAAAAGTCAAAGGTCGAAGTCGAGATAGTTGGTGTAACAGCTGGTGGTGTCACTGCTGTAGCTGACGTCATGTGTCGAACCTGACTACCACCAGTTATGCACATGGCTTGACCTCTAGCTACATTCAAGGTCAAACTTGCGGCCTCGCTGACCTCTAGCTACATTCAAGGTTAAACTTGCAGCCCCGCTGACGGCTTGAAAAGCTGGCGTAGTGAAGCTTTCGCTTCAAAAAATGTTCAAATTCATATTCAGCACGGTGAAAAGAAATATATAGGGATTAACTACTGCAGCTACACAGAGCAGGGGATCTGGCCTGGGTAGACTCCCCTGATCTCCCGTGGGAAGTAGCGGGTAAGGCTGGGTTTTCCGCTATTGAAAAATGGTTGTCATGTTGTAGGTTATGGGAGTTTGGATGGGACTGAGGGCAGCGAGTTTTTCCAGGATTCTTCCTGACTGAACAGCCAATCATTGATGTAGCCACGAGGTAATGTAATCGAGTCCTTGCAAGTCGTGGTATGCGCTCAAAGTGGAAGTCTAAATTGCCCGCCGTGATCTTGAATTTCCTCATTTACTTCCCGGTGAAACCATCATGAGCCTTTAAGGGAATAAGCTAGAAAAGTGTTGCCCCTAAGAGGCAGCCACTTCAAGCGGGAGCATGATGATGGTCGGAGTATTAGGCCAGTTCCTGCCTTATGTCTTAAAAGCGTTAGCTCTTATTCATCACGTTTCTCGGTTTTGTGAGGTATGCTACCACCTTCCTTTGGCGTGAAATTTTCACTGACCGAGGAATTCAAGATGGCAGCCCCCATAGTAAATTGATATAGCAACCCTATTGTTGATTGATTGGTGACGTCATTAGTATATCGAATTGGTGATTGATTGGTTTGGTTATGTCACTGATTTTGTGACGTCATAATTAACTAGTCACGTGACTGTTTAATCGCTTATAACTCAGCAGTTAATAAGGTCATCATAAAACAATTAGATATTTGGAATACTCTAGGTGAGTAGAACACGTTAGACAATTTTTAACTAATGAAGTTAATATTTAGTTATGGTTAGGCTTAAATTTATTTACTTATAATTAATTACCCGATGACGTAATGATCAGACTATTGGCATACTCGTAACAGACTCGATTAGTAGAACACGTTAGACACCAATATCACCTCATAAGGTTAATATTTAGTTATGGTTAGGCTTAACATGGCGGCCGTGAAGTCAGCACTCGGCAGCTCACAAGGCGGTAGGCGCCCGCTCGCCGTGAGGTATGGAACAGTATCCTAATCATGTGGTAATAGATCGCATGGACGATAGATTATGCTACCAAACAGCTAAGCTCGTTACTTCAACGTCTCCCACATGGTGGCGGCATAATTTTCATGCGTTGCATATTGCAATCACTCAGTTCAGCCCTTGGGCGCGGCCGGGCAGCCACCATTGATCTTTAGCGCAACCACGTGACGTGACGTCATGACAGCCGGAGGAAAAGCTGGGCCCCAACTCACGCGGTCGCGCGCGGCCGCAGCCACCACCTGACTCCCGCTCCTCCCGCTAGGGGCGCTGCGCTATGATTGACGTCACGGCATATGTATAAAAGAGCTGCGCTCCTTCGCCGGGACAGACTTATACCCCTGTCACACGGGCATTTCGAGGGCCCTCGAACCGATAGTCTATCGACTCAAAGGCGATCGAGCGCTGCTACACGGGCAGTTTCAATGGCGATCGAGTCAATAGCCTATCGAGTCAACGGAGCAGCACGGAACTCCATCGAGATATGCAACGCATTCTTGGCTTAACCAAGCTAAGCCTGGCCATTTTTTTAATTAAACCAATATTAGACCTTGCACAGTCGCCTCGTCTTACTTTCTCATCTCACAACACTGTCGTGTCATACGAGTTGTTTTGTTTTCTTTGTGTGCTGAATTTTCTTCGCATACAACTTTCCTTCATTAGTATGACTAGTCGAAAATCTGATGACCGCTAGTTAGTAACGCAAATAGTATGATGGTTCGCTTGCACATACCCGGCCGGTGTGGTTTCTTTCCTATGACCATTCCTCCATCGCCTCGAGGTGCTGCTCCTGGAAAATAACGGGTGTACGCTTCAGAACACTTTTTCTAGGGGTGCACACGATGTCAGCAGAAGTTATAGGCGTAACTGTTGCAAAATTGAGGGGCAGTAGGAGACACTAAAATGCGCAATTGGGACTTGTCATTTCGAGCATAGACTAGAAATCTTCAAAAACCAGGGGCGAGCAAATGCAGTAATTCATTTCAGTCGTTACTCAGGCTTAAAACGTTGCGCTAACCAAGCCCCATTCCTGCGCAATGTCATTTTTCGGATGCATCCGATATCACGTTCGTACGATAAGAATATTGCTATTAAAGCCTCTGTAGATTGCGCTGTGGCCACACACACCAACACATTTACACATACACATATACACCTAACATACACATATTTTGCAATTACAAATGAGGTATTTGCCCAAGCGTTTAAGCTGGATGGCGCACGGCTGTAGCTCAGTAGCTTTTTCACTCGTGTACCACACATTCTTCTCAAGTGCTTTACATTTACGATTTCATGGCCACTCTTGAGAATGGATGGCTAAGTATTTGTGCTTACTTTTCAATAAATCCCTCCCAACATGTACCCTTCCAAAGGAATGGAAATTAGCCAAAATTATTCCGATACACAAATCAGGAAACAGGACAGATGTTTCTAATTACAGACCCATCTCTATCACCTGTTCAGTGTCTAAAGTACTCGAACACATCATACTAAAACACATAACCGTTTTCCTTGAAAATGAAACCATACTCTCCCCATTTCAGCATGGCTTCCGCCAAGGCCTTTCGACAGTAACACAGTTATTAGAATTAGTCCACAACTTATCCCTCAGCATAGACAGACAAAAGCAAACTGATCTAATACTACTAGATTTTTCAAAGGCATTTGATCGGGTTACACACATTAAATTAATTAATAAACTAGAATCAACTCTAGGTCATGGCTCTATAGTTAATTAGATTAGCAACTACTTATCAGGCAGAACACAATTTGTAGAAATTAATCATCAAGCCTCTCACATAGTAAATGTTGTGTCTGGTGTACCTCAGGGTTGTGTCTTAGCACCTGTTCTTTTCTTGATTTCTAAAATTATCTGACGACTAATCTCAACGTTAATATACGACTGTCCGCCGATGACTGTGTAATTTATCGTGAAATTAATACTATAGAGGATCATGAAGCTCTTAACAACGCATTACATTCTATAGCAAAATGGTGCACTGACTGGCAGATGACACTCAACGCTACTAAATCTGCTGTTATGACAGTTTCTAGAAAGAAACATAAATCCGAATTTCGGTATACTATAAATGGTACACCACTTACTGTAGCGACTAATCATAAGTACCTTGGCGTACTAATAACCCATGACCTCAGGTGGAACGCTCACGTGGACAAAATCACCTCAACAGCTTTGAAACGACTCTTTTTTCTTAGACGACGCCTCACATTAGCCCCTTTTCAAACTAAGCTTTTAGCCTACAATGTTTTGGTTAGATCTGTTCTCGAATATGCTAACGTCGTTTGGTTTCCTTATACTAATCAAGATATAACCAAACTTGAAGCCATTCAAAGAAAAGCAGTCAGATTTATATTTAACAAATACAAAATAACCGATTCGCCTACTGAATTAATGAAAACTGAAGGAATAAAATCATTGCAGACCCGTGCAAAAGTCGCACGACTAAAACTCATGTTTCAACTAATAAATCGACATTAAAAACTCGACACTACTAAATATATTTCCTTTTCCGAAGCAAGATCAACGCGTCATAAACGTTCACATACATTAAGTGAGTATCATTTCCATACTAACTGCTTTAAAAATTCCCTTTTTCCCATTAGCAATTCGAGAATGGAACAGCCTTGATCCCTCCATTACTAACTGTTCATCATTGACAAAATTTAATATTGCAGTTGAGAGTATGTCATGTTATTAGTTATTCATTCCTGGTTGCTTGCGTTCTGTTATTATTATACCCATGGTTATTTATTTTATTTCTTTTATGTGTAAGCTTTTTTTTGTCAAACTATGCAGCGTTACATAAACTAAACACCTATGCTATGTTAATGCCTTTGCAGTGTACGCTTATAATATTTACTGTTTACTTATTGTCTGCGTATTATAACAACTAGCAGTGTTTCAACATTTTGTTATTCTTTGTATATTACTACCGACATTAGCCTTACTTTATGTGTTATTTGATTGTTTTCGTCACAGCTCGGTAGTATTTTCGTTTTACCGTTTCTTGTTTTTCTTAACATGCTGACCAGTTGAATGTTCCGATTATGCTTGACCGCGTTCTGCTAACCTTACTAAGCCCTCCTGCCACAATCCCAATTGGGATTAGCAGTATTTGTAATAAATAAATAAATAAATAAAGTCACAGCAGACGTGGCCAAAGCAACCAAAATTGGTCTGCGGTTCACATCGCTTAAGAACGCCTTCCTAATATACGACTATTGCAGTTTTTGCGGAGGCGGCAGCCGTCGATGTCATTTAATGAACAGCTGCATCACCAGCTATTATGTAGCACATTGTTGTACATCAAGGCATTAAGGCAGCGGGGCCACCAATCTCAGTTGCTTACCTTCCTTATAAAAATGGTCTATAGACAATCTGTAGAGTTCTTATAGACTCTAGTGCCTTCCTATAGATATTTTTGTCTACTAATGGCCCATAGATTGTTTACAGACAAAAGTATTTCAGGTGGTTCAGGTGTCCGCCGAGATGTGAGACATACTGCGCCATTTCCTTTCCGCAAAAACAAATTAATAATAATTGGTTTTGGGGGAAAGGAAATGGCGCAGTATCTGTCTCATATATCGTTGGACACCTGAACCGCGCCGCAAGGGAAGGGATAAAGGATGGAGTGAAAGAATAAAGGAAGAAAAATGTGCCGTAGAGGAGGGCTCTGGAATAATTTCGACCACCTGCGGATCTAACATGCACTGACATCGCACAGCACACGGGCGCCTTAGTGTTTTGCCTCCATAAAAACGCAGCCGCCGCTGTCGGGTTCGAACCCGGGAACTCCGGATCAGTATTCGAGCGCTCTAACCACTGAGCCACCGCGGGGGGTACAGAAACCAATTCTCAATTTCAATTTTTCCACTGGCGGGCGTTTGTTTTAAGGGTGTGCATGCGGTGATTCGGTGGACTTCTGGAATGTAGTTGAAGTTAAGCGCATGTCGTGTTTTGTGTTCCTTCCGTGTGCCTAAGCGCTGTTGACCAATATGATGCAACACCAACTAGCCCGACAGCTGGTCTTATTCTGAATCACAGTCACCGCATGCATTTCTACACAGATGACTCAGTCAAGTTCCACGGCGTCTGTGGTGATCACGACGATGTCCACCTTGGTGACGGTGAAGACAACCTACCACGCCTCCTAAACTGGTGAGGAACTGGATGGCCTTTCGGCTGCAGTTGAGTACATCAGCCAAGAATCTCCACATGAATGGTCAGTTTTCGCTGATTTCAAAGCAGCCCTTCAAGGCCTGAAACCTGCACTACGCCGCAAGTCACATGAACAACTCGTTGCAGAGATTCGCGAGATGTACCACTGCGTTATATTGAAAGGCCATATTTTGGATTGGCTGCCATGGCACTGCTGTATAAAAGGAAGCCACCACGTGGACTAGGCTACCTGATTTGCCTACAACAACGGACTTCGTCAGTACTACTGTATCCATAGTCAACGCAGCATTTGCGGTTCGCAGTTGGCTTTGGAGCTCCAACTTTCTGCGTCGAATGCGAGCGAGTTTCTCAACTGTCGCCTCAGGGAATTGAACCCTGGACTGCGCCTTCGTATTGCCCATAGTATACAGAGTTGCTTGAAGCAACATTTCTGTGCCGTCTATGAGTTGGTGTTGCTTTTGCAAAGCAACACACACTCGGGATTGGGATGCCCTGGTTTTGAAAGATGTGGCTTCGAGGAGACAATCGTGCATATCCTGTTTGAGTGCCCTGCTTTTGCGACCGAAAACTTCACACGGCGGTTACGAGATTCAGCGATTCAGAGATTCAGCGATAGCTGTTCAGGCATTTTTCTTCTCTTTTTTCTCTTTACCTGCGTACTTTTCTTACCGTCAATGCTGCTGCTCTGTTGAGCGGAAGTCGGGATCCTTCAAGCTGCTTTCTCAGCTTTTCCCTGGCTTTCCTCGCAACTTCTGGTTGCAAAAATAGACTTTGAAGTTTTAACTTAGTTTCGGAGATATTTGCCTGGTGCACTGGTGTAGTGGTCACGTGATGCACTGACTGGCGGCTGCTCCAAACAGAGCCACCCGTAGGCTTATGCGACCTAGATTGACCGGTCACGCCGACGGCGGCGGACGAGTATAGGACGCGGTAGCCAGGGACGGGGCGCCTAACAGCTATCGCTGTAAAACATTAGCTGCGTTCTGCTCGGGACCGTCTCGATCCTTGCCTTTAACATAGGATAATATCATCGGACCGCAGCCACAGCAGTCCGTCCGCCCTTAAGACTACAGGGCACTGTTTTGCTACCTGGGAGCAACTGGCTTGAGTGACGAATGGCGACTGTGACCCTCGCCCCTTCTCTCTTTCTCTTCTCAATCCCATCATCCTTCAGAAATGCAGGGTAGCCAACAAGAACACCTTCTGGTTAGCATCCCTGCCTTCCCTCTTCCTTTTTATCTCTCTCTCTCTAAAGGACAGCAAAAGAAAGAAAAGGAACACTTTCATCCAAATTTTCATTTGCCAAGAGCAAAAACTGTGGCCTAGAAGAAAGAGAACACGAACCGAAAACAGAGTTCCAGGAAATTCTCTTAAATAAAAACGAAAGACTTTCGTAAATAAAGTTCAAAACAGAAAACAGTAGTTTACAAAAAATTTCTGAATTTTTTACGAAAATTTTTTGGTAATAAATTACACTGATCTTAAAGTATAAATCCACCCGAGTTAGCTCGTTGCTAGGCTGTATTGCTCAAACCATATTCCCTTCAGTTTACAAAATTCCTCACATGTCGCCTGCATGCAGATTCTGCAGAGTGCACATTCAAAGGATATCCCAGTGTCGAAGACCTCGTAGAAGGCGAAGGACCGAGATAATGCATTTTAATCAAGAAACAGATACCCTAGTGAGCGCGTTTAACCCCCGAGGTGATATTCTGTGTGCAAGACAGGAATAAAAGGGAGTGATAAAGGCGGAAGGTATAGAACGAATGTAAACTTTGAAAACAATAAGAAAAACCAATAAAATACGTATCCCTGGAAGATTGTGAACATTTCAAGTGATGAAAGGAGAAAGTAAAGTTTTCATGGAAGACCAACGCCTTTAACGTAGGTAAAAAAACTTTCAATGCATGGCGCTCCTGGGAACGGCAGGGCAATCACCTATAGTAGGATACAACTTTAAAAAAAAAACAGAAGTTGTTAACACTGGGCCACGGTCGGCGGCGTATTGTATTATTCCTCTAGCCAGTCACAAAAGTAAACGAAATCAACTTTTTTAATGTTTGACTTTATTAAACAAGTCAGGCATCAAAATTCTATATCTTGTAACTTTTTCTCTTGATTAGCTTCTTGTTTAGATGACAATAGAAGTTTTAGCAACGGCCTACTTTTTGTCGTGGAGGAATTCTGTGCGCCGGTCCTTAATGTGGGCGGAGCTTCACTGCATAATTGAGTTGTATCCGACTATAGTATGCATATTATTAGTTCGAAAGCAATAATCCGCTTGTTCTGACCCGCGCACAATCGTCTAACATCCGTCTGCTTGTCCGTCCGTGTCCGTCCGTAACACAGGTACAATAGCTCTTTGCGAGTAAGAACAACCAATAATTTTTGACAAGCAAAAAGCACCTAATCTGTCTACAATTTCTGCTTCGATAATCTATCTTGTTAGTTGACGTCCGCCTCTGGCGGCAACAGAGCAAACAGGGCAAACAAGCTGGCGCATGCACATTTATTTTGAATAGTTTTAGCACGTGGGCGCATAGCCTGATTAATTTTGGTTCTGATCTACACTGTTTTTGATTGACTTAAATTTTCTGAGGTGTGCGTCTAGAAATTCTCCTCGCAGTTCAGTACCATTGTTACAACGTTAGGGTGTTCCTGGAGGTGATAATTTAAACACCTACCCCTTTGGCCAACATAGTTTCTGCCACATGTCATGAACTAGACGCTAACAAGTCTCCCACGCTTGCAAAAATAGATAATTTCTAATATATTTGTGATATATTCAGTTGAGCAATCACTGGAGATACAATGGGTAGAAGCTTTCCCCTGGCTTGGTGCTCGACTCATTTGGGAGGATTGCTTGCGCTTGCTTGCTTGCTTAAACGTTTATTGACGGCGATGAAGTGCTCGTTGGTGGGCCTTCAGTCAAGGGCTCCGAAGACCTTTGCCTGTCTTCTGACGACGACAAAGAGCGCTTCCTGGTCGTCCAAGCGTGCGCTGGTGAGCGTCATGCCCCTAGCTCCAGGGCCACATTATGCGGCTTCAGATTGTGAGATATTTGTGAATATGTCCATGTGATATGTGTTAGGGTTGGAGCGTCACCGCAGCATGGACATTTGTCCTCCTAAATAATTAGGTGTAGGTGATGTAAGCTGTCTATAGGTTGGGGTAGGCGTTGGTCTGAAGAAGCCGTAGGAGGAAGGATGGAGAGCGCAGAGGCGTCTATTAAGGCGCTGGGTTTCGAGCCTGGTGGCGAAGTTGGAGGATAGGGGGTATAGGGCACGAGGGGATGAAGCCACTCGAGAGGAATGCGAAAGCGCTTTTTGTTTGTTGCTATCGGCGTCGCCGAATTCTTCAGTTTATTTATGGGCGATAGTCACTTCACTAACTAAAAACTGCTGAAATACTTCGTTTCATGTCTCCTTCACTGCTTATAGTTTCACCACGGAATAAATCAGACTTGGGTAAAAGTGTGACATGTGTGCTTTGCAAAAGCACTGAGATCGTCCTGTTGCTATTCGTGGTGACTTTGAACGCGAATTTCGTCATTGCACAAGCGACTACCAGCTGTTCTGGAAAAAGTTGCTAGTAGTGGTTTATTGTTAAAAATAATAAAAGTTGCGATTTAATAGAAGATGGCCACTGCGCCATGCCAACCGCGTGTGCTCTTTCTGAACACAAAAACGGCAGCGCACCTGAATTGTCATGACATCAGGGGTCTGAAAGCGAAAATTGCACATCTTCTATGATTTCCGAAAAGGTCTCATTATGAACTCTGCTTTTTGATGTTCTTTTATATATATTATATACTATTTTATATTATATATTTTATATATGTATTTATATAGCGCCCTTTCCGAGAGTTTTTCTGATTGAAATGTGCGACTGGGTGTGGCGCATACCGAGGCGTATCTAATTGGGAAAATAAAGACGGTTGGGGAACGCTTTACACATGCGAAACTGGTTCAGGAGCAAAACTGGATGATTTTGCCAGCCAGGCCATGAACGTTTGACATCACGTTATTTACATCACAGAGATGTCTATTCTGGAGTAGGGGGCTCGGAAATCCGCGAGTCCCTTTCTGCAGATAAGGTGCAACCATGCTTACCCGCGTACAGTGGACAGCACCTGCACATGAACATTCTGGCAGAGATATGCCTGGCTGCGAGGAGAATTGGGGAAAAAGAGCGACGCTCGATCAAAGATTCGTTAGAGAACCGATGTTTCGATGCCGATCCGACACATTCTGGTGTCACCAGCTTGGAGCCACAGCCGAACGTTGGCTTCGACCGGTTCTCATGGCGTCGCAGTTGCAGTGCAGCAGGGGCTGAGCAGGAAAAGGAAGGCGACGGTCTTTTCTCCCCTTGATGTGGGCTGTTGCACTTGCATACATAGTTTTCTGCGAGTATAGCGTGAAATCGCAGGTGATTGACAAGTGTCTAAGTGAAAGGAGGTTAATCGCTACGCCATGACAATCAGTGTACGCCATTAGCCCTGTTTACATGAACCCGATAGCGTCGGGTCGATTCGGGGGTGGGGTTGAGCATGTTCAATCCAACTCAACCACTGCGTGTTTACATGAACTCGATTTTAGCGATTCGAGACCGGTTCAGCTGCAGCAACACCAAGCGTCGATCAAGCAGTAGCAGCCTCCAAGATTGAGGCACACCATCGTTGTATCGGAGGTGCGACGTCGCACATGGAAAGTAAGTTCGCATTTGTCCCTTTCCCTCTCAATAACCCTACTTTTCGGCCCAACAGCGTTTACAAGCACATCGGCTGAGGGTCGATTTGAGGCACCTACCCCTTACGGTGGAATTGACTGGACCCGACCCGTCGACTCCCGGCTCGACGTGCGTACCAGTACCGGTTTTCGAACAACCAGGCTTGTGGGCTCATGTAAGCGCCGCTATCGGCTCGAGGCCTTCCTATGAGGAATATTTGTAGCTTCATTCTTGACTTGTATCGACACCTGAGTCACTGCGTCCATGCGCTGGGCAAGGAACAATGCTCTTCTCCCACACTGTCCTTAATAGGGAGCCCCCATCCTGTGTTTTGGCACTAACAATGCCTTAGTGTGTGGCTGTCGGGAGGGGAGGAAGGGGGGGGGGGCATTTTGGGTGTGGCCTTGCATTCCAGTTCCTTTCCGCACCAAGAGCTCGAGCAAAAAAAGAAACGCAGAAATCATTTCCGAATACAGCCAAAGCAACAAAAAAGGAAAGAAAGAGCTCCAGTCCGTCGAAGTTCTGAGTAAAAACCTGCGCGCACGAACACAGACAACCAAGAGGCTGGTGGTAGAGTGTAGTAGCGACAAAATATTCGGACGCCAGATGGAGCCACGTCGCGCTAGTTAAATTTGGCGCGAGTTTCCAATCCCCGCAGAAAATACATACGTACACAACTTTCAGAGCCTTTAAAACGCAAATACTACGCTCGATATGAATGAAAATTGCGGCCTGATAATCAAGAAAGAAAAAGGGAAGAAATGTTGCGGACGAAATTATGATATTTGGCATGGTTTTTTCAGGAGATGACGTGAAAGACCGACATGTCTAAAGGTGCAATTTTTCTGGATATTTACATCTGATTTGTAAAAAAAAATTAAATTAAAAAATAATGTCTATCGGCAACATTTTCACCATTCATTAAAAAAGAAAACGCTGCCGCAGAACTCATGAAAATCGAGCTATTTTTAGACACGGTAAAGCTTCTGAAAGTTATCATGTATTTCCTATGGACACTGTCACTGGTGAACCCCCTTAATGTTGTGCATGCAGTGATTCGGTGGACTTCTGGAATGTAGTTGAAGTTAGGCGCATGTCGTGTTTTGTGTTCCTTCTGTGTGCCTAAGCGCTGTTGACCAATATGATGCAACACCAACTAGCCCAAGAACTGGTCTGTTCCTAAATCACAGTCACCGCATACATGTCTACACAGATGACTCAGTCAACAAGTTCCACGGGGTCTGTGGTGATCCCGGTGATGTCCACCTTGGTGACGGTGACGACGACCTACCACGCCTCCTAAACTGGTGAGGAACTGGATGGCCTTTCGGCTGCAGTTGAGTACACAAGCCAAGAATCTCCACATGAATGGTCAGTTTTCGCTGATTTCAAAGCAGCCCTTCAAGGCCTGAAACCTGCACTACGCCGCGGGTCACATGAAGAACTCGTTGCAGAGATTCGCGAGATGTACCACTGCATTATATTGAAAGGCCATATTTTGGATTGGCTGCCATGGCACTGCTGTATAAAAGGAAGCCACCACGTGGACTAGGCTACCTGATTTGCCTACAACAACGGACTTCGTCAGTACTACTGTATCCATAGTCAACGCAGCATTTGCGGTTCGCAGTTGGCTTTGGAGCTCCAACTTTCTGCGTGGAATGCGAGCGAGTTTCTCAACTGTCGCCTCAGGGAATTGAACCCTGGACTGCGCCTTCGTATTGCCCATAATATACAGCGTTGCTTGAAGCAACATTTCTGCGCCGTCTATGAGTTGGTGTTGCTTTTGCAAAGCAACACACACTCGGCATTGGGATGCCCTGGTTTTGAAAGATGTGGCTTCGAGGAGACAATAGTGCATATCCTGTTTGAGTGCCCTGCTTTTGCGACCGAAAACTTCACACGGCTGTTACGAGATTCAGCGATTCAGAGATTCAGCGATAGCTGTTCCGGCATTTTTCTTCTCTTTTTTCTCTTTACCTGCGTACTTTTCTTACCATCAATGCTGCTCTGTTGAACGGAAGTCGGGATCCTTCAAGCTGCTTTCTCAGCTTTTCCTTGGCTTTCCTCGCAACTTCTGGTTGCAAAAATAGACTTTGAAGTTTTAACTTAGTTTCGGAGATATTTGGCTGGCGCACTGGTGTAGTGGTCACGTGATGCACTGGCAGGCAGCTGCTCCAAACAGAGCCACCCGTAGGCTTATGCGACCTAGATTGACCGGTCACGCCGACAGCGGCGGACGAGTATAGGACGCGGTAGCCAGGGACGGGGCGCCTAACAGCTATCGCTGTAAAACATTAGCTGCGTTCTGCTCGGGACGATCTCGATCCTTGCCTTTAACATAGGATAAGATCATCGGACCGCAGCCACAGCAGTCCGTCCGCCCTCAAGACTACAGGGCACTGTTTTGCTACCTGGGAGCAACTGGCTTGAGTGACGAATGGCGACTGTGACCCTCGCCCCTTCTCTCTTTCTCTTCTCAATCCCATCATCCTTCAGAAATGCAGGGTAGCCAACCAGAACACCCTTCTGGTTAACACCCCTGCCTTCCCTCTTCCTATTTATCTCTCTCTCTCTAAAGGACAGCAAAAGAAAGAAAAGGAACACTTTCATCCAAATTTTCATTTGCCAAGAGCAAAAACTGTGGCCTAGAAGAAAGAGAACACGAACCGAAAACAGAGTTCCAGGAAATTCTCTTAAGTAAAAACGAAAGACTTTCGTAAATAAAGTTCAAAACAGAAAACAGTAGTTTACAGAAAATTTGTGAATGTTTTAAGAAAATTCTTTTGCTAATAAATTACACTGATCTTAAAGTATAAATCCACCCGAGTTAGCTCGTTGCTAGGCTGTATTGCTCAAACCATATTCCCTTCAGTTTACAAAATTCTTCACATGTCGCCTGCATACAGATTCTGCAGAGTGCACATTCAAAGGATATCCCAGTGTCGAAGACCTCGTAGAAGGCGAGGGACCGAGATAATGCATTTTAATCAAGAAACAGAAACCCTAGTGACCGCGTTTAACCCCCGAGGTGATATTCTGTGTGCAAGACAGGAATAAAAGGGAGTGATAAAGGCGGAAGGTATAGAACGAATGTAAATTTTCAAAACAATAAGAAAAGCCAATAAAATACGTATCCCTGGAAGATTGTGAACATTTCAAGTGATGAAAGGAGAAAGTAAAGTTTTCATGAAAGACCAACGCCTTTAACCTAGGTAAAAAAACTTTCAATGCATGGCACTCCTGGGAACGGCAGGGCAATCACCTATAGTAGGATACAACTTTAAAAAAAACAGAAGTTGTTAACACTGGGCCACGGTCGGCGGCGTATTGTATTATTCCTCTAGCCAGTCACAAAAGTAAACGAAATCAACTTTTTTAATGTTTGGCTTTATTAAACAAGTCAGGCATCAAAATTCTAGATCTTGTAACTTTTTTCTCGTGATTAGCTGCTTGTTTATATGACAAGAGAAGTTTTAGCAACGGCCTACTTTTTGTCGTGGAGGAATTCTGTGCGCCGGTCCTTAATGTGGGCGGAGCTTCACTGCATAATTGAGTTGTATCCGACTATAGTATGCATATTATTAGTTCGAAAGCAATAATCCGCTTGTTCTGACCCGCGCACAATCGTCTAACATCCGTCTGCTTGTCCGTCCGTGTCCGTCCGTAACACAGGTACAATAGCTCTTTGCGAGTAAGAACAATCAATGGTTTTGACAAGCAAAAAGCACCTAATCTGTCTACAATTTCTGCTTCGATAATCTATCTTGTTAGTTGACGTCCGCCTCTGGCGGCAACAGAGCAAACAGGGCAAACAAGCTGGCGCATGCACATTTATTTTGAATAGTTTAGGTTTTAGCACGTGGGCGCATAGCCTGATTAATTTTGGTTCTGATCTACACTGTTTTTGATTGACTTAAATTTTCTGAGGTGTGCGTCTAGAAATTCTCCTCGCAGTTCAGTAGCATTGTTACAACGTTAGGGTGTTCCTGGAGGTGTTAATTTAAACACCTACCCCTTTGGCCAACATAGTTTCCGCCACATGTCATGAACTATACGCTAGCAAGTCTCCCACCCTTGCAAAAATAGATAATTTCTAATATATTTGTGATATATTCGGTTGAGCAATCACTGGAGATACAATGGGTACAAGCTTTCTCCTGGCCTGGTGCTCGACTCATTTGGGAGGATTGCTTGCGCCTGCTTGCTTGCTTAAACGTTTATTGACGGCGATGAAGTGCTCGTTGGTGGGCCTTCAGTCAAGGGCTCCGAAGACCTTTGCCTACCTTCTGACGACGACAACGAGAGCTTCCTGGTCGTCCAAGCGTGCGCTGGTGAGCTTCACGTCCCATAGCTCCAGGGCCACATTATCCGGCTTTAGATTGTGAGATATTTGTGAATATGTCCATGTGATATGTGTTAGGGTTGGAGCGTCACCGCAGCATGGACATTTGTCCTCCTAAATAGGTGTAGGTGATGTAAACTGTCCATAGGTTGGGGTAGGCGTTGGTCTGAAGAAGCCGTAGGAGGAAGGATGGAGAGCGCAGAGGCGTCTATTAAGGCGCTGGGTTTCGAGCCTGGTGGCGAAGTTGGAGGATAGGGGGTATAGGGCACGAGGGGATGAAGCCACTCGAGAGGAATGCGAAAGCGCTTTTTGTTTGTTGCTATCGGCGTCGCCGAATTCTTCAGTTTATTTATGGGCGATAGTCACTTCACTAACTAAATTACTGCTGAAATACTTCGTTTCATGTCTCCTTCACTGCTTATAGTTTCACCACGGAATAAATCAGACTTAGGTAAAAATGTGACATGTGTGGTTTGCAAAAGCACTGAGATCGTCCTGTTGCTATTCGTGGTGACTTTGAACGCGAATTTCGTCATTGCACAAGCGACTACTAGCTGTTCTGGACAAAGTTGCTAGTAGTGGTTTATTGTTAAAAATAATAAAAGTTGCGATTTAATAGAAGATGGCCACTGCGCCATGCCAACTGCGTGTGCTCTTTCTGAACACAAAAACGGCAGCGCACCTGAATTGTCATGACATCAGGGGTTTGAAAGAGAAAATTGCACACCTACTATGATTTCCAAAAAAGTCTCTTTATGAACTCTGCTTTTTTATTTTCTTTTATATATATTATATACTATTTAATATTATATATTTTATATATGTATTTATATAGCGCCCCTTCCGAGAGTTTTTCTGATTGAAATGTGCGACTGGGTGTGGCGCATACCGAGGCGTATCTAATTGGGAAAATAAAGACGGTTGGGGAACGCTTGACACATACGAAACCGGTTCAGGAGCAAAACTGGATGATTTTGCCAGCCAGGCCATGAACGTTTGACATCACGTTATTTACATCACAGAGATGTCTATTCTGGAGTAGGGGGCTCGGAAATCCGCGAGTCCCTTTCTGCAGATAAGGTGCAACCATGCTTACCCGCGTACAGTGGACAGCACCTGCACGATAACGTGAACATTCTGGCAGAGATATGCCTGGCTGCGAGGAGAATTGGGGAAAAAGAGCGACGCTCGATCAAAGATTCGTTAGAGAACCGATGTTTCGATGCCGATCCGACACATTCTGGTGTCACTAGCTTGGAGCCACAGCCGAACGTTGGCTTCGACCGGTTCTCATGACGTCGCAGTGGCAGTGCAGCAGGGGCTGAGCAGGAAAAGGAAGGAGACGCTCTTTTCTCCCCTTGATGTGGGCTGTTGCACTTGCATACATAGTTTTCTGCGAGTATAGCGTGAAATCGCAGGTGATTGACAAGTGTCTAAGTAAAAGGAGGTTAATCGCTACGCCATGACACTCAGTGTACGCCATTAGCCCTGTTTACATGAACCCGATAGCGTCGGGTCGATTCGGGGGTGGGGTTGAGCATGTTCAATCCAACTCAACCACTGCGTGTTTACATGAACTCGAGCAAGCAGTAGCAGCCTCCAAGATTGAGGCACGCCATCGCTGTATCGGAGGTGCGACGTCGCACGTGGAAAGTAAGTTCGCATTTGTCCCTTTCCCTCTCAATAACCCTACTTTTCGGCCCAACAGCGTTTACAAGCACATCGGCTCAGGGTCGATTTGAGGCACCTACCCCTTACGGTGGAATTGACTGGACCCGACCCGTCGACTCCCGGCTCGGCGTGCGTACCAGTACCGGTTTTCGAACAACCAGGCTTGTGGGTTCATGTAAGCGCCGCTATCGGCTCGAGGCCTTCCTATGAGGAATATTTGTAGCTTCATTCTTGACTTCTATCGACACCTGAGTCACTGCGTCCATTCGCTGGGCAAGGAACAATGCTCTTCTCCCACACTGTCCTTAATAGGGAGCCCCCATCCTGTGTTTTGGCACTAACAATGCCTTATTGTGTGGCTGTCGGGAGGGGAGGAAGGGGGGAGCATTTTGGGTGTGGCCTTGCATTCCACTTCCTTTCCGCACCAAGAGCTAGAGCAAAAAAGAAACGCAGAAATCATTTCCGAATACAGCCCAAGCAACAAAAAAGGAAAGAAAGAGCTCCGGTTCGTCGAAGTTCTGAGTAAAAACCTGCGCGCACGAACACAGACAACCAAGAGGCTCGTGGTAGAGTGTAGTAGCGACAAAATATTCGGACGCCAGATGGAGCCACGTCGCGCTAGTTAAATTTGGCGCGAGTTTCAAATCCCCGCAGAAAATACATACGTACACAACTTTCAGAGCCTGTAAAACGCAAATACTACGCTCGATATGAATGAAAATTGCGGCCTGACAATCAAGAAAGAAAAAGGGAGGAAATGTTGAGGACGAAATTTTGATATTTAACATGGTTTTTTCAGGAGATGACGTGAAAGACCGACATGTCTAAAGGTGCAATTTTTCTGGATATATACCTCTGATTTCTAAAAAAAATTAAAATTAAAAAATAATATCTATCTGCAACATTTCCACCATTCATTAAAAAAGAAAACGCTGCCACAGAACTCATGAAAATCGAGCTATTTTTAGACACGGTAAAGCTTCTGAAAGTTACCATGTATTTCCTATGGACACTTTCACTGGTGAACCCCCTTAATGGTGTGCATGCAGTGATTCGGTGGACTTATGGAATGTAGTTGAAGTTAGGCGCATGTCGTGTTTTGTGTTCCTTCCGTGTGCCTAAGCGCTGTTGACCAATATGATGCAACACCAACTAGCCCAAGAACTGGTCTGTTTCTAAATCACAGTCACCGCATACATGTCTACACAGATGACTCAGTTAACAAGTTCCACGGGGTCTGTGGTGATCCCGGTGATGTCCACCTTGGTGACGATGACGACGACCTACCACGCCTCCTAAACTGGTGAGGAACTGGGTGGCCTTTTGGCTGCAGTTGAGTACATCAGCCAAGAATCTCCACATGAATGGTCAGTTTTCGCTGATTTCAAAGCAGCCCTGCACGGTCTTAAAGCCGCGCTACTCCGCGGGTCACATGAACAACTCGTTGCAGAGATTCGCGAAGCGTACCACTGCGCCATATTGAAAGGTCATATTTTGAAGTGGCTGCCAGGGCACAGCTGTAAAAAATTCACAGGGCGGTTACGGGATTCAGCGATTCAGAGATTCAGTGATAGCTGTTCAGGCATTTTTCTTCTCTTTTTTCTCTTTACCTGCGTACTGTTCTTACCGTCAATGCTGCTCTGTTGAGCGAAGTCGGGATCCTTCAAGCTGCTTTCTCAGCTTTTCCCGGGCTTTCCTCGCAACTTCTGGTTGCAAAAATAGACTTTGAAGTTTTAACTTAGTTTCGGAGATATTTGGCTGGCGCACTGGTGTAGTGGTCACGTGATGCACTGGCAGGCGCCTGCTCCAAACAGAGCCACCCGTAGGCTTATGCGACCTAGATTGACCGGTCACGCCGACGGCGGCGGACGAGTATACGACGCGGAAGCCAGGGACGGGGCGCCTAACAGCTATTGCTGTAAAACATTAGGTGTCTTCTGCTCGGGACCGCCTCGATCCTTGCCCTTTAACATAAGATAAGATCATCGGACCGCAGCCACAGCAGTCGTCTGCCCTTAAGACTACAGGGCACTGTTTTGCTACCTGGGAGCAACTGGCTTGACTGACGAATGGTGACTGTGCCCCTCGCTGCTTCTTTCTTTCTCTTCTCAATCCCATCATCCTTCACAAATCCAGGGTAGCCAACCAGAACTCCCTTCTGGTTAACATCCCTGCCTTCCCTCTTCCTATTTATCTCTCTCTCTAAAACACAGCAAAAGAAAAAAGGAACAATTTTATCCAAATTTTCAGTTGCCAAGAACAAAAACTCTGGCCTAGAAGAAAAAAACACAAACAGAAAAGAGAGTTCCAGCAAATTTTATGAAGCAAAAACGAACAATCTTCGAAAATAAAGTTCAAAACAGAAAACAGTAGTTTAAAGAAAATTTCTGAATTTTTTAGGAAATTTTTTCAGTAATAAATTACACTGATCCTAAGTATAAATCTAGCTGAGTTAGCTCGTTGCTCGGCTGTATTGCTCAAACCGTTTTCCCTTCAGTTTACAAAATTCCTCAGATGTCGCCTGCATGCAGATGCTTCAGAGTACATATTCAAACGACAGTGTCGAAGACCTCGTAGAAGGCGAGGGACAGAAATAATTCATTTTAATCAAGAAAAAGATACCCTAGTGAGCGTGTTTAACCCCTGAGGTGATATTCTGCGTGCAACACAGGAATAAAAGGCAGAGAGAAAGGCTGAAGGTGTACAACACATGTAAATTTTCAAAACAATAAGAAAAAAGAATAAAATACGTATCCCTGGAAGATTGTGAACATTTCAAGTGATGAAAAGAGAAAGTAAAGTTTTCATGAAAGACCAATTGAGGTAGGTAAAAAGAAGTTCAGTCCACGGCGCTCCTTGGAACGACAGGGCAATCACCTATAGTAGGATACAGTTTTAAAAAAAAGAGCAGTTGTTAACACTGGACCACGGTCGCCGGCGTTTTGTATTATCCCGCTAGCCAGTCACAAAAATAAACGAAATACACTTTTTAATGTTCGGCTTTATTGAGCAAGCCAGGTATGAAAAATCTAGAGCCTATATCTTTTGTAGCGTGAGCTACACTGACCGCAAGGTTGATCAGTTTCGCGTGGCTCCTGGAGAGCCGTGCTGCGCATGCGCGAGGATCAATGACGTCACACAGCGCACAGCTGGCGCGCCAGAGCCGCGCCGCACGCGCCTCGCTGGTCTGCGCATTCCAGAGGAGAGACTTCATAGCCGCGGCAGACGCACTGGCGTCGGCGCGTGCCCAGCTGTGAGTCTCCGTTGCGCAGTAGCCAAGACTGACGCTGCGCCGGAGCCGCTTGGCAGCGCCTCTCATTTTGTGCGCATGCGCAGAGGTATCAGTGGGGGTATACATAAGGCGGGGCGTTTGCCAGTGTGGTACAGCCATGGAGAAGGAGAGCGAAATTGCTGCTCAGCGTAGCTCACGCTACGTATACCCTAGCATGGCCGAGCTAAGCCATTGCTGATTTTTTTTCCTTGCGATCAGCTCCTTGTTTAGGTGACAGAAAAGCTTTAACAACGGACTACTTTTTTTTTGTCGTGGAGGAATTCTCTGCGCCGGTCCTGAATGTGGGAGGAGCTTCACTGCAGACTTGAGTTGTATCCGACTATAGTATGCATATTATTAGTTCGAAAGCAATAATCCGCTTGTTCTGAGCCGCGCAAAGTCGTCTAACGTCCGTCTGCCTGTCCGTCCGTGTTCTTCCGTGACACGGGTACAATAGCTCTTTGCAAGTAAGAACAATCAATGGTTTTGACAAGAAAAAAGCCCCTAATCTATCTACAGTTTCTGCTTCGATAAGCTCTCTTGTTAGCTGACGTCTGCCTCTGGCGGCAACAGTGCAAACACGGCAAACAAGCTGGCACATGCACGTTTATTTTGAATAGTTAAGGTTTTAGTACGTGGACACACAGCCTGGTTCATTTTGGTTCTGATCTACACTGTTTTTTCTTGACATACTTTCTCAGGTCTGCGTCTAGAAATTCTCCTCGCAGTTCAGTAACATTGTTACAATGTTAGAATGTTCCTTTGAGGTGATCATTTAAAAACCTACCCCTTTGGACAACATAGTTTGTGCCACATATCTCGAACTAGACGCTAACAAGTCTCCCGCCCTTGCAAATATAGATCATTTCTAATATATTTGTGATATATTCAGTTGAGCAATCACTGGAGATACAATGCGTACAAGCTTTCTCCTGTCCTGGTGCTCGACTCATTTGTGAGGATTGCTTGACTTGCTTGCTTGCTTGCTTGCTTAAACGTTTATACACAAGGATGGACTGCTTGTTGGTCGGCCTTCAGTCAAGGGCTCCGGATACCTTTGCCTACCTTCTGACGACGACAAAGAGCGCTTCCTGGTCGTCCAAGCGTGCGCTGGTGAGCTTCACGTCCCATAGCTCCAAGGCCACATTATGCGGCTTTAGATTGTGAGATTTTTGTGAATATATCCATGTGATATGTGTTAGGGTTGGAGTGTCACCGCACCATGGACATGTGTCCTCGTAAATAGTTGGGTGTAGGCGATGTAAGCGGTCTACATGTTGGAGTAGCCGTTGGTCTGAAGAAGGCGTAGGAGGAAGAAGTCTTGAGATGAGAGGGAGGAATGGGGGAGAGGGTAGAAGCGTCTATTAAGGCGCTGGGTTTCGAGCCTGGTGGCTAAGTGGGAGGAAAGGGGGTATAGGGTACGAGGAGATGGTCCCACTCGATAAGAATACGAAAGCACTTTTTCTCATGGCGTTGTTTGACCACAGATTCCGTTGCACCATAACAATGCGTCACCATCATTATCAATTATTAATTTGGCAAAGGTTCCCGTGATGCAGAAGCCTACGAACTCAGAAAATGTTTGCATCTGCTAGAACACCTGATCCCAACCTGAACAACAAATTAATATTCCGTTCAGTTGAGCTCCTGAGATAAATACTAATAACCATGAATGTGGCAAAGCTTTATAGAAGTGAAGTACGTCGGTGAAAAATCCATCGTAGTTTCGAGGTTTTTTCCACACAGAACCAGCAAAGAATTTAAAAAAATCGCCTGTAGGGTGATCTATACGTTCTACATAATCATAGAGAGAGAGGAGGAGGGAACTTTAATGAGACGAAAGGAGGAGAGGTCGGTCGGGGGTAACATCACCCTGGCCTGCTACTCCCCACTTGGGAAAGGGGAAGGGGAGGAAGGGAAAGAGCGATTGAAGGTTGGTGATGGCATAATATAATAAGTTTAATGGGGCGATGTCCACACACACACAACCACTGGCTGGCACTCGCATCGCGGTGACTAGACGCACTAGAAATACGCGCTGAACAGGGTGCCTGGGTCGCAGCCGGACCATTGTTCGCTCTCGTACTTTTATCCTAGTCGCTATATGCCGAGCGCTTGAGCTACGCTGGGAAGTTCGCACCTGCGTTCTTTACAAAATAAAATGAATATGATCAAGATGTTCCAAGTTCTTTCACGCCATTTTTAAGGCCTACAAATCATGAGAACAATATTTTCTAGTGAGAACTAAAAGGCAACCTGTGGTCAGTGCCTCCAGATGTGCTGAAGCGGAATACAAAATGTCTTTCATAAGTGAAATGTGCGTCAGTTTTATCTTCTAAGGAAACATTTCCATCGCGAATAGTGGAAATGCATTTTACTTGTCATGCCACAAGGGAAGGGAAAGCGTAGCTGGGGGCGGCAGAAAGTTTGGTGGAAGACTGGGATTAAGAAGTTTGCGGAGACAGGGTTAATAGGAAAGACATGGAAGAGGCCTTTAACCTGCAGTGGGTATAATCAAGGTCACGATGGTGATGATGACGATGATGATAAGGTAACCGCAATTCTAAAAGGTAGGAAAATAACGACAAGTTCCTGTGACATATTAAAAACTAGTTTGCGCTGTATTTGCCAGAACTTGTTTATTAATGTATAACTTCTCTACGCAAGAAACCAAGGGAAAAAATTGGCAGTGGCTTTTGCTTGGCTAACCATGGAATTCATTGAAAACCAAGCACGCTTGCTAAGCGTCCGAGGCTCGTCCATGGCAGCTCCGCTACACGCTCGCGATAGCCGTTCTATATAGTATACCCACACGACCACGTGGCTATGACGTGTATCACACTGTATTACGTGGTATCACATGGTCTTACGACACCCCCATCTAATGTCATCACGTGGCTCCACATCACCCCATCGGGTGGTCTTGAGGTCAAAGGTCAAATGTCATCCCAAAAGTCATCCAATGTCAAAAGTCAACTAAAGGTCATGGGCCAAGGTCAGGGGTCAAGGGTTCGACACCATAACCGTACCACATATGGTCATACACAGCTATCCTTGGTAGGACTGAAAGGTCGTTCAAGGTCGTTGTGATGACTACGAGAAGACTGCTTTACCTATCGTAGTGAAGCTTTTCGCTTAAAAACTGGTTAGAGAGAAGATATATGTCTAAAAGATTTTTCCTTGCTCTCATAACCAATGACCAAGAAGTTTTATTGTTTAGTGCCGCTAGCCGCGTTATATTGGTTGTATTTTAAGGCGGACGTTTGCAGAAAACAGATTTATCATCAAGCGTCAGTTCATTCTGGTCTAGATTAAACACAATTTCCTGGCCACAACGGGATTGCTAAACAGCGATATGAATGGCAAGATCTCCCCAAATGTATCTTCATTTCTCGGATATAATGCGCAAAGCGGATGGATAACCGCAAATGCTTCTTGGCAACTGTTGTCGGCTTATTCGATCACAGTGTTTTGCCCCGCTAGTCTAAAACACAATTTGAGCTCTAATTTCGACTGTATTATAAAGCTCGAATGACTCCTTGGCTGTCGCTTCAAACAGCAGCTACATTGCCTCTTCTATTACCGCATATATGTGACCAACGTACGCTGCGATGGACTAATAGTCGAACACAATTAAGTCTGCAGTAAAGCTCCGCCGACATTCAGTAGCACCGAACAGAATTCCTTCGTGAGAAAATGTAGACCACTGGTAAAACTTATGTGTTTACCTAAACAAGCAGCAAATCACGAGTCGAAATTGTAGGCTCAATTACTTTGATATTTCTGGCTTCTTTGATACAGGCGAACATTAAAAGGTTGATTGTGATCACTGTTGTAATTTGTAAGAGCAGTTATATTACGCCGCGGACCATGACCAGTGTTACCAACTGCTGATTTTCTTTTCAATTGTGTCCTTATAAGATCAGCGCGCAATCAATACAGATACCGTGAACGCGCAAAAAATTTCAGTTAAAAGTGTTTGTCGCACTTTACTATGCTGAGTTCGCAAGTTTCAACGCCGTCGGAGTTTTTGTCGCACTTGCGAACAAGCGATTCTAAGGTCAAATCGATGAACATTTATTTTGAGCGTGTAATGCAGCCAGTCTTAAGAGCATAAGATTTTATTAAAACCGACCATAATTTACTGCTGCTTATCTAGACTCTAAAAATCACACCAAAGGTGCCACAACGACAAGAAGCCGCTTTGCTTCTATAGAGACGCATGCTATGGCATCGGCGCCATCACCGCCCCGTCTGACATGTCCTGCAGCCGCCGTGCCACCTATAGGAGCTGGAATGAACGAATACGGTGGGCGCCGACTGCTCAGAAGCTGCACCGCAGAGCTGAAGTCCCCTCGCGGCTGCGCACGTAACCGTTTTCGGCTCTTTGTTCTGTTCACGGTAGTTGTCGGAGTGGTAGTTAGGCCTGAGGCTTTTCGGAGCTGCCTGCACCACGTCAGAAGAGACACGACCACCGGACCGTGGTGTTGAGAAGGGGCGCGCTTTGTTGCCCACTCGTTTATTTTTTTTTAACCTCGCATGAACTGAGCGGCCTCGTTCAACACAAGAAGGGACTTGTTCACTCGAACTTTGCGTCTGCACTGCCGCCAGACACGTTTTGCTAGCGAGTTAAGCATTGTTCCACGGGGCCCTTGCGTACGCCGTTTCTCCTCCCGGGACCTATGTTAAAGGCCCGCCGAGAGCGTTTCGGCAATCTTGCAGATAGGATGGTGCCATCCAGGCTTGCTGTCTTGACTCTTGGGCACATCGTCTCGCTACCGCCTGCTGCGACGGAGCGGCCTGTATCCTGTTCACCGCATCCATCCGGGGCAGCTGTGGCGAGACCAGTCAGCAGTCAACTCCGGCTTTTGTTACCCTGGCAACTACTGCAGAATCCTGGCCTGCATTTTCCAAACGGCCTTCGATCCGCGGGCCTGTGGACACGGGAGTCCAAGGGCCATGCGAGTCGTCCCAGCGGAGACCATCACGCCGCCTTCGGAACACACAGGAAGTATGCGCGGACGCTGTCGGCATGACCTCCACTGCAATACCTGCCTCAAGTGCATGACGACCAGGAGACTCCTCCATAGCATGTACTTTCAGCCGCGTATGTCTATTTAAGGTTGGGGGATGTGGAGACCGCCCCGCTGTCCCCTTTCTGGGCTTTCCCGCGATGCACCCTGTAGAAACGTCTTCGCTTCGATGCGGGGCGCGCCACGTGACTCTATCTGGTTAACGTAACTAACAAGAGAGGGCGACACGAGCGCGACTGAGATTTCGACTGAGGGCGTTGTTGCTGCGCGAGCGGGAGAGCGTACTCTCTTCGGCTGGGGAACACCATTGCGAGCGGGCGTTTCGCTCGCGGCGCTCCACTCTCAGCGCTCCGCTCACAGCCAGTTTTCCCGCATCTCGTCCCCTCCGGCTTCGGAGTATCCCCTTGCCCTAGCGTGGGCAACATCCGCTCGTAACCTTGCTGGTGAGTGGGAAGACCTCGATTCATTAGCGTATCTTGTTGCTAGCTAGCGTTATTGTTGTCGTAGCAATAAATGCCTGTTTGTGTCAGCCAGTGTGTCGTTCCTTTGTTCCCTCAGAGCAAGGCCCACGCGCTCGGTAGCGTACGCGATCACGGGGTGGGGTCCGGCGGTTTTGAACAATGTCAGCCGCGATTAAGTGGAGAGAACGTATTCATCCCTCCTATTAAAACCGCACAGACTTGAACGAAATACGTTCAGCGCAAGCTGCTTTTCTAGGCAAAATGAAAAGTATTCGTTCTAAATTATCCCAGAATAATAAAACATTCGAATAAATCAAAACAAGACTCGTCAAAATTGAAGAAGACAGTGCATCCTTTGCCGCATTTAAAGGGACACTGAGGAGAAATTGAAGTTGGCTTGTATCTATAGAATAGGAGCTCCTGATCACAAAAACGCCGCTCTTCCTGAAAACAAAGCTCTTGTAATGTAGAAAATAGGAAGAACCAAAATGCAGGTATCGCCGCCACAGGCCAATCTCGCAAGTACAAGCGTGATGCCTTCCTAGTACAAGAGGCGCCACCTTGGAGGAATTTTCCTTACTTCATGGAAGTCACGAATCTCTGAGGCTGGCAAAGGAAGGTTGCGCACCGCACCGCTAGCCGTCAGAAATCAAGGAGTCTGCGTTTACGTCACGTTTCACGTCACTCCGTTCTGTGACGTCATAAGAGTTCCCTGAGTTTGAATCAGGGCGGCGGGAAAAACTTTTTCAACTTCGAATCCAAATGTCTTTGAAATAAATGCATCTTTCTCTCCCGGACAAGCGGCAACAAAGTCATGAAATGCCGAACTATCAGATTTTGCTAACAAAAAAAAATTGATAGAGTTTTCCTCAGTCTCCCTTTAAGAAGAGCTCCTCTTTCTAGGTTCATCTTGGTTGAACCACAGATAATTTCACAACTTGTCGACGACATTCTCCGTTACGGCTCGACTAAGCAAACATAAATCACTTCTTTTCATCCCCAAACAAACAGCCTTACTGAGCACCTCAACAGAACTCTTACTGATACGCTCTCAATGTACCTTTCTCGTGACCATTGTGACTGAGACACCACTGTTCCTTATGTTACCTTAGCCTATAGCTCCTCCCTCCATAACTGCGGGCTGCTAACCTTTTCACCTTTCGTAGGGCCACGAGCCACTGTTACCCCTGGACGCGGTGTTACTCGTCTTTCTGGATATATGTCCGTGTCGCTATTGCCCGTTCGTATACTTCGCTCGCCAGCTAGCCCGCTACCGACTCCATACATATCAGCTATCGCAGAAAGGACGTTACAACAGCCTGCACCGCATAGCCACCTTCTCACCTCGGTCCTTCGTTATCGCCGCTTTTCACCTTCTCGCCATGGAGGGCTCCCCGAAAAGCTTTTGTCATGCTATTCTGGCCCGTACTGTGGGTTGCGACAGATCACTGCGCTGGCGTACGAGATCGCTCCGGCCTTAACGGACACACCATCACGCACCGTTAGGTACGACTGTGCATGTCTCGCGCCATAAGCACAACCGGTATATGTGCTCCGATATGCTTGAGTCAACACCTCGACCATGTTTTGGACCGGGCGACTGGAGCCACGGGTGATGTCACGAACAGACAGGAGTGAGATGGCCGGCGCATGCTTTATATCCTGAGTGCCGTGTGCTATGGCTGGTGTGTGTTCTTTGCCTGGTTGTTTTCTTTTTTTCTTCGCTTGAGATAGGTTCTCTACGACGGTTAATAAACTGGTCTGTGAAAGAATACTACTAAAAACAAACACGACTAAAACGACACGAGAGGGAATTTCTGTTCTCGTGCAGCGCTAAAGAATAAAGTTCACAATGCATTATTTGACCTTTGGTTTCACCTCCAGAGTCGTTATTTAGATACAAAGCGCAGAAATAAGATTTCTTGTGAAGCTGGCGATCGAGGTCTGCTATCGTGGGAACTACTGCCAGCTCAGGCGATCCCTCCTATTCCATTTTTGCCACATATATGTTTCTTACACACTGTGCTCGGCATCAGTGGGAGCGTTTATGGCAGAATTTTTTCGTCAGATGCTGCTACTGAATATTTTTACATCTGCAGGGCTGTAGAGTATGTCCCCGAATGATAACACTGTCTGGTTTCACGGCCCTGGAAGTAAAAGCGCCTATTGAAGCGTTTTTTTTAGTTAAACGCGTGAAAATGTGTAGACAGTGTACAGTGTTTTGATACGTGAATTATGAAATAACCTTGCTTGCAAAAATACAAGATAAATGTTAAGAAGTTTTACATATTACTCATGTATGTTTGGTTACTAATTAAAACAGCGAAAAGGCTGAACATGAAACCAAGCATTCGTTAGTGTGAGCCACCCTCTGCAGTAGCTTATTGGGCATGGTGCCCGGCTAATGTGTCCAATGTCGTGGGACAGCGTCCCGGCTACGGCGGCCACATTTCGACGGAAGAGAAATGGAGGAGCGCCTGTGTGCTCTGCGATGTCAGTACGCATCGGAGTACTCCAGGTGGTCGAAATTAACCCGGAGCTTTCAGCCTGAATACAGCTCCAGTCTCACACATTCCCTTCACCGGCTTTGTTAGCCCTTATCCACCCAGGCCAATACAGACCCGAATGCTCTCTTTGTGGGGCTCCGAGAGCCAACTTTGACCACGTTTTATATCTCTGCCGAGAATTCCAACCACCATCTCGCTGGAACCTCACGCACAAAGAGGGTTGGGAGATCGCGGTCTCTAGCTCCGAACCGGCCTCACAAAGGCGGCTGGTAGAGTGGGTTGAAGAGGTCGCCGCACGTCATGTACTGTTGGCCACCACCCGGGATCAAGAGCCAGACCAACCCTAGGCAGTAACTCATCCATAAGGCTCACCAATAAAGTTTTCGCCTACCTTAAACTATCAAGCGCAGCTTTGCGAGAGTACATTGCACATACCATGTTAGTCTCAGCCGCAAGGGTCGTAACAGACGAAGGTAATTTCTCCAGGTAACCTTTGAAAAGTTACCAGAAAGTCTGATGGCGCACGAAAGCGTACCCAAGGACGGCTAATACTGTCATTCAAATCATAATAAAACTGGACGCGGCAGAAGAGAGAGAAAGAGTAAAATAAAACCCCACCTGCTTCTAGATTAGTGTTAACGCGCATACATGACGGCGAAATATATTAGAAAGCATCGTTAGAAGGACGCCTTCCCTGCCTCCCACTCCCTCATCGACATGTGCTGCAGTCGGCACATAAAGGTCGAAGTTGAATGTATACCAGGGCAAATCTGTGCGAAAGATGTTGGTTGTTATCCACGTCTTCATGTTTGTAATCATCCTGGAAAAGTGTTCACATCGTAGATATTACATCGTCAAATTTGGTCAGAACACATAAAATTACGAGAAATAACTAGTACTTCATGCTGTGGGGATCATAGACCGCAGTTCCCCTCGCCTCCTTATCTTAAACCAGGTGATTTGCTCCTGATACGTCTGGCATTGGGAATAGTATTAAGTTATTTTTTTTTATTTTCACCTCACATGCTTAAAATGAGAGCGAAAAGAATTTCATGCTTTTTAAAAGGCCTCTAAGATCGACTTCTGCGGGAATCCATCAGGTTTGACAACAAGAATGCTAACGTACATGTGTTTATGTCTTACCAAAAGGAATTCTCTTTGTTTTGTTAAAGCAAATTTCATGCAGTGACATTTACAGTAAATCTTCCCGTGTTTAATCCAGAAACAAAGAGGCAGTGACTTTAATAAATGGCAGCGAATCCTAGTCAAATTCAGGAAAATGTCACAGGCTACTTTATACTCTTACTATGTTATTTTTCCCCGTTGTAGTAGTAGTAACAGCATACCAGTAAATATAAGGTAGTAATTCTTAACTACGGCAGGTCGCGAAATAGTATTCTCGCTCCCTGCCATAATTGGTGTTAAAAAAACAGTTTTAATGCGAAAGCACTAATTCACACAGCCCCAACCTAAAATCTTCCGTTAAGCCTCGGAGTAACTCGGGTTTTTTTCGGGGGAGCGTCGCGCAAGCTGCAGCCAATGGGAGGGCGACCTTGAGGGTCACCTTGGCCAAACCTAGCATAGCAACAGCCCATGCAGAAATAAAATAAATATTGTCCCGACTTGCTTTCGAACCCGCGGCGGCGCGAACAGGTCAGCTTCGCTGGTCACTGCACGAGAGAAATGTGCTGTCGCCGCAGGTGATCACTCCTCGCAAAGCACTATCGCACTGTGCATTGCACATCGTCGCCTTCATCAACTTCCATCTGCGGCGCGAGCAGGTCAGATCAGCTTAACCTGAACCTGATATCCGACTACCTAGCAAAGCAAAACCATTAGGCAACCAGGCTAAAGATATGCTTTCCCATATCTATTCGGTTTAACTGCATTAAAACCCATAACATTTCCTTCTTGTTTACAGTAGCTTCTGTGTTAGTCTCTTGGTGTAAATTTGTTGTACAGACGCAAGGCCTTGCACAGGCACAAAACCGGGTATTTTATTCAGAAAGGGCGCTAGGTAACTTGTTGCATCGAGCGGGGAGGGGGTCTGGATACATGCGTCGTCTGGCGTACAGTAATACCGCAATTTTCTGACTACAGCCCTATAGTATGGCACACAGTTCGCAGCACTCAGCTGAAGGGGAATTTTTTTCACTGGATTTTCTGCCATTGTGCATAGTCCTCCGGGGCCAGCTCCACAATGGAGGAATAAAAACTGGAGGGGACACTTATGCTCCGCCTTAAGGGTATGGCGCGATAGCATAATGGTTAGTTCCTGTGTATATGCAGAATGTCATTCTCTACTTTACATTCGTAGGTCAGGGCGAGTCCTCATATCCCTCCTGGCGCAGCCACTGCCCTGCGATGGCTGCCACCGGTGGGGCTTGTGCGACCCAGGTTGCTCTTCTGGAGCGACCAATCACTAACTTAACTGCCACGTGACACGGAAAGTTTGCTCACTATAGCCCGTTGTGTCGCAAGACGGTGCGGGCAGGGCAATTTTTTTCTTTAGCCCAATCTAACTCTGTCCCTATCATCTGTGCAGGTTTTGACGGCGCCACAAGGCCACGTTACCTAGGTGACCAACCTGCCTACTAGGTTGCTCCCTGGCGACCACCTGCCAGAGCCATGCTCATGATGTTTCGCTCACAACGCCGACACCGGATATTCTGGAGAACGGGGCCTTTAACGCTAGCGCGTTAAAACATGAGCACATATGTATTTAGTGGTGTGCTTCACTAATAAAAACAACCTCCATAATTGACTTTTATTGTCACATTCTTCTCAATGGAGCCAATATCCTTATTTTCTCGTCTACATGCAACGCTTCTGACGCTGCATGGTATGATTTGAGCTACGCGCATGCGTTTTGGAAAGAGAAGACTGTGACGACGGCCCCTGAAAATTAATATAGGGAGCATACGCAAGTGATCTTTATCGAAATCGAAATACGAGCGCATGGCGCACAGTGGCGCGAATGCTACGAAGCACAGCGCAATAATATAATACCGAATGAAGTCCAGCTTAGGAAGGCATGTTATATTTATCGGTTGGACTTTTCGGTTTGAACCGGAAAAAAATAGCTGTGGTGTAAACTTTGGTTAACCCTGGTGAGAAGCGAAGGCTTCCTTTGCATGGCTACGTTCACAAACACCACACATACACACTGCCGAACGGATTGTCTGTGAAGCGTCGATGAAATGCACGCGTAGCCGAGTCAGACTCGCTGAGTCTGATGATCACAAAGTCATTCTTCCGGCGCTCCGTCTCACTTGACACCATCTCCGCGTCCAGTGCCGAAGTTGAAGCGTCGCTAGTTAGACGGGACGCCCCGAGATCGCATGACCGAATCAGCAGATGAAGTTAAAAGGTCACGTGGTCTCTCGGCCAATCGTCAATTTCATCTCCACCTGCCACGGTAGGGAGGTTGCTCACAGTCCGATGGGGCAGTTGCACGGTGGGCAGATTGTGATGACGTCAGTAGGTCACATTACCTGCCACGTGACACTCTTCAAGTGACTGCACTGACGTTGCCCTTTTGAAAACCTGGCGTAGTGAAGCTTTCGCTTCAGAAACGATAAACATCAGCCGAATCTAACGTTCAAACTTCAGTCTGAACCGAAAAAGACCTGTAATCTGGACATGCACGCTGCCGCTAGCTGACTGTCAAGCAGCAGCTACGCTCAGTCAGGGGAGAAAATTAACAAATTACGGAAGCCGTGGTGAGACGATGCAAAGTCGGGCCCCGTATATGTGAATGACTTGAAGTACGATTTTTCTGAGGATTAAACTTTTAAACGCATTTGGGCCCCGTTAATATGGAAGCTCAGTATCCGGACAATGGACAGGGTGCAAATGCGCAGACCCCAATGGGGCCCACGTATTTTTGCCGCATTTATGTGGACAGCGATGAGACCAAAATGTCTGCTGCCCCTGTTAGATACTTCCTTGCCCATATTTCAGGTGCATTACATGTAGGAAAGGCATCGCGAAAGGGCACTCTCAATGAGTTATCGTTTTTGCTGTTTTTTTTTTTGCTGTTTCGTCTTTGCAGTGGCAAGTTATCCAGTTGAATAGCATTCCTTCTTGCGGTGTTGCATGAACCGGAGTGAAGAAAACTCTCTCAGAAGTTTGTGCTACGTCGATAGCCGCGCTTAGCGGAGTTCAGTCGGCTAAGTGCATGTATGTACTAGCTGTTCGTGGCATGTGAACAGTTATAACAAGAGATAGGCCGTAATGCAATGAGACACTTCACACGCCTCATGGACTGCTAAGCGCTACAGTGCTTCAAGCTACACCGCACAATTTTAAAGAAAATGTCTACCAGGATAATGCACTTGGAGCTGTAAAGATTTCGTTCAGTTTGAAGTTTCACTGCCAACCGCAATGTAGAAAAGCAGACCGTATTCAATTCGTTTTTTTTTTCTTCTCGGTTCGCTGTTACGGCTGACCCGATTTATGGACAGTTTTTCTCTGGGACTAAAGTGTCCAATTAACGGGGCACGACTGCACCATTGGGTTAATTAGCTCAGTTATGTTTTAGGTTTTCGCTTCGCTGCTTTACACGACTGTGCAGACTGCGAGACTCATCTCGTCGCCAAATTTTGTCAGTTCGAGTAGCGGTGTTCATTGTCATCATCCGATTAGCGTAGCTGCTAGGTTAAGCAGTTTTGTCGATTGCGTGTATGGACACTCCGAACCATGCCCAGCCTAGCGCAAGGTCCGGGCGATAACATGGCAACTCACCTTTTAGTTATCAACTTCCATTTGTCATTTCGTCTATAAGTTACATCACCTATCTTCAGTCACGTCTTAATGCGACTACAGTAGCAGCAAAATTCCACTAAATCTTGAAGTCGAGTGTTAGAGCAAAGGGTTGAAGCCTGCGCCTTCCAGAAGCCCCGCTCTTCTCCACCAACCACCACACACTCACCTTTCAGAGGAAAGCCACCCACTAGAAATCATGAGAGGAGCTTTCCACCTTCTAGAAAGCCTTCAGCCCTCAGAAACATATGAAAGGAGCCCACCGAGACACCAACCTTCGCTCTGTGCTGACCTCATTGCAGAAAGGCCGAACAGCATCCGCCTCAACCCTCCAGAAGCCTCCACGCACCAGAAGCCACGAAAGCAGCGGATTGAAAAGCGATGACGAAATCAAACTCAAGGATGCAATCGGAAGGCGACCAGAGTAAAGCGAAAGCTGTTGCTTCAGCGTATCAGTTCCTAAAAGTGTATGCCATTTTCTATTCCAGATTGGATTTCCTTCTGCGAGCACGGTTAAAGTTCATCAGCAGTAATTATAGACCGCTTGTGCCTAAATTACTGAAACTCAATCGCCCAGCCGCACAAAAAAGCCGAAGTAAACCTACGGTACTTTTGACGGGGCAATTTATTCCTCGCAAATAATTCGCCGAAAACAACAGGAAACTTCGTTCCAGAAAAAAAAAAGAACGAAAAATAATTCCGGGTTTGAAAAACTAACAAAACTCACGACATGGTAATTCCTACGTAACGAGAGACTTCCTGTTGCGCATGGTTTCTTGTTTTGTTAATTTGAATGTGTCCCCCTTGCTGTAATGCCTACAGGAGATGCAAGTATCAATTAAAAAAAATAATGCGTCCTGCTCCAACGAAAACATTCCTAAGAGGTCATCAGTATGGAATGGCTAAATAAAGTTTAAACATGCTTTTGCTTCATTGCTATTTAAAAAATTAAAGTTCCCTACCAAACAATGCTTTTAGAAGCCACTGAGAACTTTTCGCCAAAATGTCAACTCTACACTTTATTTACACTTCCGCTCGACTTCTTGGGTATAAAAATGCCCTCCCCTTCGCTCCAACAACGATTGTTTAGGTGCTCGAGAGCCAAGGCCAGGAACAGCGTATACTTATCGCCCCTTTTGCAGACAGAGCAAAAGCAATGATCCTGACTATTTTTCTTCAACTTCTGTGCTTGTATGGTGAGTACCTTTCCAAAAGCTTTAAAAGTTCAGTCTCCGTTCCTCTTTTATGAGAGGCATGGCTGCTGCTAGCGCTGCCTTACGTCCGAGCGCTCTGCCACAATTGTGTTACTGGTAAGTTTGCATCCCAGAGAACGTCAGCACGGTTTGCGCAGCAACATAGATGGTTACAGACCACTCATTTTCGATCGCTGTTTGCAGCACGGCCATCGGCTGTGGCTGGTGACTGATGTGCACTATAGGAACAGCCAGCCTTGGGGAGTGCAAATGCCATGAATGTATGCCCACACGAAATTATGCGAAAGCTGCTGAGATTGTCTGTGCAGTCTGAGTTGCGCAGAACAGTCATCACACATAGAATGAGCATATAATCAAAAGTGAAATAAACCTTCTCTTCTTTAACCGGCGTACCACAATCAACGGTAGTGCCATTCTGGGCAAATGCCCTGTTGTCTACATTTAGCGTAGCGTGTACCGCTTACCGTGCCCCGTGATTGCGCACGCGCTGATTGTCTAACGCGGCAAGTGTCACGCTTTTGACTAGGGCATAGAGCTTTTAAATACTACATAGATGGAAAGCTGGCGCCACCGTCTATGCGAGTGTTTAATAAGGGCACATCGTCCAACGTGGGAATGCCGGGAAGACAGCGGTATCTTATTAGGCCTGGTTAGTTTTAGCCCTAAAACATAACTACAACTGCATAAATGCCCATCTTCGAAAAAAAATTTGCAAGGAAGGGTTGTTTTACGATCATTATAGCCTGTAATAATTATGCTTACTGTCCATTGCAATTAATGATCAATTGCTCTTGTTATTGCTTGCGTTTGTTGACATAGCTCTGCTAGTTCTACCTGTAGGGTTAGATGCTGTCATGTTTTGGCGTTTCTTAACCAGATATTTTGCCTCCTGAGAGAGTTTGCCCGTATTCTGTCGAGCCATCCTTCATTACCGAACGGTCTTTCACCGAACGGTCTTGCCTTCACGCCTTGCCAAGCTTTTCGACGGCATCCACCACGCGTGGAAAACCTCTGAAAAAATTCTTTGGAGGCACTTAGATATCTCTTAACTGCGGGAAGGCGAAAGCCGTTTGCGACTCATTGCACTGATTTGAATTTGCCGCGTTTGAGTTCATCTCACGACAGCGGAGAAGAGCAGCTGGCGCGAGCGTGGCAGAGAAATCACGTGACATCACAAGGTCACATGACCTAAAATGTAACGGACGGACGCGAGTATGAGCCATTAAAGGCTATCGCCTTAAAGCTACATTCCCGGGCACTCCAAGTTAGTGAAGAGCGGGATCAATTTGGCTTCAGTCAGGTAGGCTTTTTTGGACCTCTTGTGTCACCCCAAGTAAGCCAGAGTTTCGCCGCGGAAGCATCGCGATGTAGTGGCCGTTTATCCAGAGTAGGCCCTGATTATCGGCTACGAGTGAAGGCTTTGAATCAATGTCATCGCCCATATGCCACTCCCATGAAGGGATGAAAATGCTGTAGTAGAGAAAAAGCCGCTGTAATGCCATAGACGCACCACTCCTCGCACGAAATAAACCGGTCAGCATTGAGATTTGGTGTTAAAGGCGTGTTTTCTATGGCAGCAAGCCTAGCATAATCCGATGAGTTGCAGAAAAAAAGTCGGGACAGAAAAAAAAAGGGCGCCCTGCGAAATGTGCCACGTCGCAAGATGTGAAACGAGCAAGACGGGAACTTATCTCAGCTCATATGCGCTGACTCAGTTCTAGCCCTACAAACATGTAAACTTTTTAAACGGCATCCCCAGTCGCACCATGCGCGACTGATGCCAAAGAGTGCGCGTGTGCTTTTCTTAACGTGGTAGTAGTAGTGGTTTATTAAAATAATGATAAAAAGGAAGGAAAAGATTTTTCCTAGTCCCGGCATCTGCCTTCGGTACTGAAGCACCTGATCTGGGGCAGCGGAAATAAAGGAGAGGAAGCAGAATGGAGAGATGAAATTAAAGAGGTAAGGGGACAGGAAGAGAGGATAGGGGGAGAGGTAATACACAAACTACTTACACGAAGAAAAATGTGTACAGGTTGCGCGTGTGATTAATTCACGATGGAGCACTTAAGTAAGCGTACGGAAATAATTTCCTGACGCACACACACAAAAAGCTCCGCTCATTCAACGTTAATTTAGGCGGACATCACTTAATACGTCGCTTTTTCACAAGGTCACCACGTCTGGTGACGAAGCATCTATCTAGTTGTCAGAAAAGAATAATGTACTGGATGAGGTAGGCGATCTGTTTCGGCACATGTAAAACGGGCAAGCGTGTTTCTGTTAGAGCACATATGCAGGAAAACACACTGATCGTGTTATATATAATGTAATTCTAATATCTGCAATAAAAGATTCCTTTTCAACTTCAATGCTCCTCATTTTTTAATTTTTTTCTGATGGCATCAGCATTGACGAAATTATATCTCCGCATAGTTGACAAAATTGAGGCCCTTACTGATATAGATATGGGTAACTTGGTGCACGTGGACAAATATCTTAAAACTGAGAGGATCACAGCGTCTTAATCATTTTTCAGACGTCTTGTTCAGGCGTTTGTTATCAGTCGCCTCACATATACCCTCCCTTGCCTCTACCTTAGCTGCCAGGAACGGTACCGCATTGACTGCCTAATTAGACAGGCATGCAAGGCGGCTCTCCATCTCGATCCTCCTTTATCCTCCTCCTCCTCAGACACTCACCCACACAATTAATTTTACAGGCTTTACTCTGGACTGTTACGCAACTGCCCTGAAAGTGGAGAGACGAGACGACGTGTTACCTACAGGTGAGTATTAAGAGACCTGAGGGATGTTAGGGTTCCCTGCTTTTTCTGAATACGCCCTCAAGATTGCTCACTAGGGCTTCATTATTGACTATTTGCATTGCATTTCTTGTCTAACCTTTGTAATGAAAATATCCGCGCAGTTCAGCAAAATACATCTTGAACAAAAAGCCGTATAAAGTCATATAATAAATACACCCCCCTCGAGATGGACGACTAGAATTAAGTATAATGTTTGGGGTGTCCAAGCTTTATCCAATGTATCTCTGCCTGATTAATGCAGAACGAAGGTCTGAAACGCATTTCCCACGGGCCACATGCTGCTCGCCAAACTTTATAGTGCAGCCCACAGGCGCTAGAACTGAAACTTGTTCTGGAAAAATGGCACTCCTGTTTCTTTTGTTTTTTTTTGTTTTTGCACTCTGTTGACCAACAGCAAATAATTTTGTAAAGTCCGGTCATACGTTCATACGTCAATAGCTAGCCTGTAGACAACATAAAAAATAAAACCAACGTGAGCAGCAAACAAAACTTGACTACTGGTGGTCTTCATCAGAGTTTCTGTATTAGTCATTCTTTTTGTGCTTGAATTTCCTTCCCTACCTCTATTTACTTTCTCACACTTTTCTGTTTTTGAGCCCTCTTTCAATCCGGACTCTGTGGCCTCTAGCTTTTCGGAGAAAGAATCCTGTAAATGCGGCCCACGTGGCGAGATGAGTTACAGAGGAGGCAACTGTCTCGACAATGAACTTGGTGACAATGCAGAGAGCCAATTGGGGCCCATGCATTTCTGTCGCGTTAATATGGACAGCGATGAGCCCGGACCGCCGCGACAAGATGTTTTCTTTCCGATATTTTGAGTGCAGGACTGGACACGCCGAAAGGCAGTGCGAAAGCGTAAGCGGTTCCGTGATTCCTTTTTGTGTGGGTGTGGTATTGTACCTTACAAAGCACAGTCGACGGGCCTTAGCAATTATTGCATTGCATAATGACTGTGAGAAGAGTCCACAGCTTGTGCTACGCTATTTAAAGGTTGCGTTTAGAAGATTTAATTCGTCCTGGAATAGAGACTATATGCGAGTGGTTTGAGGGATGTAGCAGTATGAGAAACGTCATCATCCATGAGACGCAATCACGTCTTTCATCGATCTTTTTGGCGTTTTAATCTGACTGTCGTAGCTGGCATTTTTTCTCATTTTTTTCTGTTTCTTCGTGATAAGAGGTAATTCGCTTTACAGTAGTTTCATTCGCAGAATTTCCCCGTCATGAAATTATCGGTCTGAAGTTTGATCTGAAGGGAAAATAAAACCGTCATGAGTTTTCAGGGAATTTTGGGAACTAGCAGTGAAACAAAAGGAATGTTTCCAGCTGAAGGCATTTGCGCAAGAAGACAAATTCAGACTCTTTATTGGGCAGTCTTGCACCCACAATGAACTGAACTCAACAGCTCGGCGGCGGCGGTAGCAACAAGCGTGCTCGGCAGTCGTCGGACAGAATGCCTGACGCACTGGGCCACGCTCAATTTAAACCTGACATGGAACCGTCGAGATAAGGCGTCAAAAGCAACAGTGTTGAACAATGTAGAAGCCGTTGCGCGTGACTGCGATAATTCGAGAGAAACCAAACTTGGTCACGTTCCGAGTTCCAAACAAAGCGCTAAAGCCGCGTGGTCGCGGCCTTGAGCATGAACAAACAAACAGTACAAAGCTTCGTGGTGATATAATAACGAGCTATGCTCATAGACGATGACTTGAAAGGCAAAACAAACATATTCCGCTTGGACCGATAACTTACCCCTCCCCTTAATGCCTCTCTCACTTTTACTCTTTTACGTACAACCGATGAAACTTGTTCCTTCCAGGAATATAATTTCTGAGCGCCTATCAAGTATCTGTCCTAATGCTGCATTTCTTTTTCATTTTCAGCCCTCACCCAAGATGCAAGATGCAACATGAGTATCAAGCTAAACACGGAGGGGTGCAGTGGAGGTTGGGTAGAGCGCTACGCTTACAATAGAAAGACAAAAAAATGCATGGATTATTACGTACCGGACCGCTGCTTTGATCAAAACCTCAACTTGTTTGAAACACGGCAAGAGTGTTGGGAAAAATGCAATCGTAAGCTTCAAATTATTTTAATTATTCGAATGACTTCGAAATGTTGTCATTTCGGTATCATGACTTCCGGCCCACGCGACGGTAGTTGAATGCACGGAAAAGTGTGTTTTTTTTTTTTCAATTTCTGTACCTTTCAGCCCTTGCATAATAACTACTTCTAAGTTATAACCCCTACATTTCCGCGACAGAGAAAGAGAAGATATTCTTGTTCTTGAAAGCGGAAAGGGGGGACGGCGCGTGCGCTAATCTCTCTCCGAGGGAGGAAATGGTCGTAAGAAAGGGAGAGGAAAGAAGGGGCAAGTGGAAGTGGGGGAGCAAGATGAACGCGCCTGCAGTAGCAGGGGCCGATTGTTAAAACCGCTCGAGGAGTTGGGTGGCTTCAACAAAGCGAATCAAGGAGTTAAAGGCGCGTCGCGTTGTTTCGCGCGGGCCAGAGGAGAAGAGAATGTGTTCTCTCGTGTCGCATGGGAGTCCATGGTTCCTATAGCAAGTCTTGAGGTCTCTTCTTTGTCCTTGCAGAGCGGGGCAGTGGCAGAGTAGGTGTTCGAGAGTCTCGATAGCACCACAGTCTTTGCAGTGAGGTGAGGCGGCACCGCGAAGCCTGTGCATTCGCTCGGCAGTCCATGCACAACCTATGCGCATTCACAGGAGACTGGAACGGTCAATAAGGCTGTAATCACGAAGGCATAGGAACTTAGGTGATTTCCCAGCTGTGATGCGGGTGTCTGGGTGTTTTTGAACTGTTCACGCTTGGATGTTTTCGCGAGCTACATCGAAGCGGGTCGCAGCTTCTGTGACTGAAGTGCTGGCATCGTGAGCCTGTTTGGCGAGCTCGTCTGCTCGCTCATTTCCGTGTATTTCTATATGTGATGGAAGCCACTGGAAAATTATTGCAGCTGTCGTTTTGGATGCAGCGGAGCTTGTGTTTCAAAGTTCGAAAAACTGGGAGATTGAGATGGGTGTTCCGCAGTGTAAGTGCTACCCTTGAGTAGCTGAGTGCTGCAACTCGAGTAAGTTCTGGCATTTCTAGAAGTAGATCAGCCGCTAAATGTTGGGCAGCGTGCTCTCTGCTAGAGTAGACGATACCGCAAGAGGTAAGCGGCGTTGTCTTGTGATGCCGAGGGAAGGAGCAACACAAGCCGCTGCAGCGGAGCTTGTTTCTCGAATAACAGAGCCGTCAGTGTATTGTAATGTGCGGCTGGAGAATTTCGCTGTGATGAGGCAGGCTGCCTCTTGTTGTAGAGTGCAGGCTGGGGTGGGGCGCTTGGAGCGGATACCCGGAATCTTCAGGAGAATGTGGAGCAGGTCCAAGTCGAGGTGGGCTGGCTATGTGCGCGCCGAAGAATTTGACAGCGCGGCCCATATGCGAATGAGGAGCGTTTTGCAGGCGTGCTAAGAGCTGATAAGTTTCTTTCGCTCTGCGCTTACGCTCGGCGTTGTTTATTGTTTTTCGCTATGATGCGAAGGAGACAGGCCATGCGTCAGCTTCCGCGTAGGTAGCAGCTATTTTCGACCAACGCGGTTGGCGCATAAAGCGGCGGAGGATGGCTGCGCGTTGGTCTATATCGATGGCGCGCCATAGGCTGGGGATCAGGTCGACGAGCGGCAGGGCGTAGAGGAATTTAGCTACCGCTATGCCTTTGTAGAAGCGGTGCGCCAGCTCTGGAGAGCAGCCTTATCCTTTAGCCTCTAAGCGGCTAGCCACTGCGGCAACATGACGCGCCTCTTTCCTCACTTTAGCGACAGCAGGGCGCCAGGTAAGCTGCGCGCCGATAATGAGGCCAAGGTAGCGGGCACTTTTTTCCATGGGAGGGGGACGCCTTTTAGCTGCAGGTTTGGAATAAGTTTCCTTGCAGCAGGCCGAGGGTGAAATACTAGGACCTCTGTTTTGGTCGTTGACAGGCTGAGCCCCACGGTGGTGAGATATTCGCTGACACATTGCAGTGCTTGTTGGAGCTGTGCTCTCGCTGTGCGTCCAGGCAGTGTGGGGCCGCTGCAGTCGAGGGCGTATGTACCCTGCGTATATACTAAAGCGTACCTGGTAGAGAGGGGTAGGAGGGATGATTCTTGGACGGTTGGCCAGAACAATATTAATTAAAAAGGGGCTGAGAACGCTGCCCTGTGGGACACCCTTGGTGATATCGCGAGGGGTGCTGAGTGAGTCTCCGACTTTCACGCGCATGGTTCTGCCTGAGAGAAACGATCTGACGTATCGGAAGAGATTCTCAGCAACACCTAGGTTTATGAGAGCATCAAGTATAAATCCGTGGGCGAGGGAGTCAAAAGCACTCTTGATATTGAGGAGGACGAGGTAAGCAGCTTCTTTTCTGTCTTACGCTTCCTCTAGGAAGGCAGATATTTCTGCTATGCAATATGCGGTGCATCGGGAGTGGCGGAAGCCGCTTTGTTTTGATGCAAGTGCACCTCTGACATCAGCCATCCATTGTAGCCGCTTAAAGGGACCAAAAAAGGTGGTCCCAAAAAAGGTGCGATATGTGTGGGATGTTAAAAGACGACGGTTCATAATTATCGCCCAGCACGAATTATTTTAATGCGTTTTGTGGAAGCTGCCTGCTATCCTGCCTGCTATCCTTTATTTCCGCTGCCCCAGCTCAGGTGCTTCAGTGTCGATGGCAGATGCCGGGGCTAGCTGAAATGTTTTCCTTCCTTTTTACTATTATTTTAATAAAAAAACACTTACTATAGTAAGTGTAGTATACTACTACTACTACGGGACCACCAGTGAGGTCTGCTGTAGGCACTAGGTAGTGTGCAGGAGATGCACGGACGCATATAGCTGCCCGAGGGGAACCAGGTGGGTGTGTCGCGTCGGTATACGGGATGTCATCACAGGTCACTAGGGCTCACTAGGTTGGACTGCTGTAGCCCAGGTATCCGGGGAGAATGAGTTCTTCTGCTCGAGTGTAAGTGCACAGTTAGAGAATCGAGAGGGAGGAGGATGAGAGACCTTAATGAATACAGGACAGATCTGAGAGCGTCCAAGAGGCGTCTTGAAGTGCTTAGTGGTGTTTTACGAACGTGCCTTGCCTTTCACCCGGTGACAAGATTGCAGGAGAGAGGAAAATCGGGAGAAAGGAAAGAGGTTTCGTTTGTTTTGGTTTGGTTTATGGGGGTTTAACGTCCCAAAGCGACTCAGCCTATGAGGGACGCCGTAGTGAAGGGCTCCGGAAATTTCGACCACCTGCGCTTCTTTAACGTTCACTGACTTCGCACAGCTCACGGGCCTCTTGAATATCGCCTCCATAGAAATTCTGCCGTCGCGGCTGGGATCGAGCCCGCGTCTTTCGGGTCAACAGCCGAGTGCCATAACCATTGAGCCACCGCGGCGGGTAGAAAGGAAAGAGGAGAAAGGGCGTAGCGAAGGGAAATTACGAGGGGAGAAAAAAGGAGGGGAAGAATGATGGAGGGCAGGCAGATGAGGAGAGAGAGAAACGACGAGTCGGTGGGAGGCGATGGGTGGCGAGAAAGAAACGGCGCTCGCTAATCAGAGTCAAGGGGTGGTGAGAGTGGCGATGGGGACGTGGCACACTGCGATTGGTGGGTGAATCAAACGAGTGAAGAGGGAGTAGGGCGTGTCACACGGTGAAGAATAGGCAAGTTCACGCAGCCCACCTCCGTCAGGGGTAAGGACTAATGCTAACGCATACTCTGCCAGATTTCATCATTTCCAAAGTTTCGATGCCGGCCTGGTTCCTTCAGTGCTGACAGGGGTCAGTTTGGTTTGGAGCTTTAAGTTGAATGGCATGGTGGGGAGGAGGGGGAAGCTTGCGGAAGGGTGTAAACTTGAGTTATATGTTTCTCAATTACGGTGCCGGTTTCCGATCGCTTTGAGGGGATGGCTGCTAGTGCATTTTCTTCTTTTGCTTTTCGTTTCTGCGAGCTGCGGAGAGATACCCCTACGAATAGACATGAAGGAAGTTGCCTAGTGAGCGGTTTTTGCTGTTCACAGTCTATCCAACATGCGTGGACTCAGTACCTGTCTTTTCCTGTAATTGGTTTCAATTACGAGGCTGATGCTTTCTTGGACGTCGATCATGTGGCTGGAGTCCTCGAACTGCTCTGCTATCACATTACATTCTGTTACGAAATTCGGGATGCAGTTCTTGTAGTGTACTCTTTCTTTTAGGTTCATAGTTTTTCCACCATTGCTTGCGTTGCAATAAGCACAAGAAATTTCCCCTCACCATCAGCGTTTCATCTTTGGAAGCAGGCACTTAGGGATTCTGATAAAGCTACATCAGGGTGGGAAGCACGCGAAAGCAGCAGGCTGATCATTAAGACCTTGCATCAGATTATGTGTTGTATTTTCTGTGAGTACAGCATACATATTAGACAAGGGTGCTTCTCAGGTAGTTTTAAATGTGCAATATAACTGCAGAAGGCCTTTCTTGGCGGGTTTTATTGCATATAAGATGCGCTGAAACATGAAAATGTAATAACAAGAAACCAGAATCAATGAAGTTATGCTGATCTGAGTATTGTAAGACATATTTGGATACCTACCATTTGAAAGTAAAACCGCTCAACAATCTGGAGAACACTTTTGCGATGGGATATACTCTCAGGATAAGTGACTAGAAAAAGAAAGTTAGGCATGGTTTAACCATGGTGATACCGAAGGGTCGAGAGATAGCATTTTGGCAATGATCCGGGCCAAATTTAGAGGTCACCATAGTGTAGGGCACGCTCAAAAATGACTGGACATCGCTTTTGGTCCAAATCGGCCAAGGTCAATCTGCCAAAGTCAATCTGTAGCTATGCTGTGCTTCTCAAGGTTAAACCAAGGTCAAATCAGGCACGGAATGGTGAGCGACTTTTGCGTTGAGTAGAGCTACCGCTCTAAAACTAAAGCAGTCATACAGACTTTGGTGAGCGCCTCATCTGTTTTGCTTTCCGCGAATAGTAGTTGTATTTATTCACTCAAAGCATTAAATCGTGGTTTTGGAAAAACATTATACATGTGAACCTGCGTGTTCTTTTTGATGCGAAACTTGTTAGGGTCTGTAGTTTGCTGTTTTACTCTTGACTCAAGCTTTGCTTGTTCCTTGTCATGCTGTTTTCTCTTCACTAATGATTACGTTATGCTGACAGGTTTGTCCGCGCTACCTATCTCTCTCATTCCTCCTCTCTTTCGCTCTCTCCCTCTCCCGTTTCTATCGCATTGCCTGCCACTGCGGTAATGAATGGCCTATCGGTAGATAACCCAAGCATCAGGGGCGAAAGGCGCAGCGAGAAAAACTAGCGAATTGGAGAGTGGGACGGTACGTAAAGCATGCGGGACCAATGCCTGCTGTATGTGCATGCCTTCGCCAGGCGACTTTCCACTACAACCAGCTACTCCAACCCTGTAATCCATGCAGTTTATCTGCTGCGCAGAGGCCACTGTTGTGGCATTAACGCAACAGGCACCAACTCGCCCAACAGTCGATTCTTCTGAAATCCTGCACCCTTCCAAGAGTTACTAAACACTCCGGTGGCGATTAATCATTTCGCACCGCACGAGAAAGGCGCCCGTGTGCAGTGCGATGTCAGTGCACGTTAAAGATCTCCAGGTGGTCGAAAAAACACTTGAGTTGCCAAAAAGTCTCGTAATTATTTTTTGTAGGTAACGTAGGGCGGTAAAGCGTTCCTTTTTTTCTTAGCGTAACGAGTAACGTATTTAGTTACTTTTTCGGCAACGCCTACAACACCGCAAAGGAGCAGGGGGAGGCTGCCCTACGCAGCCCAGCGACTGATCTTCACGACAAGATCCTAGATCGGGCCCAGAGGGTAGCGGAGGCATACCCAGCCTAGGACCTTTCTCCTTCATCGCTGCCCCTTCCCTTTTGGGACAAATAACGTTGTCAGTCAATCAGTCAACTGGACAAAAACAAACATTAAAAAACACCCCGCAGGAATATTTGATTGACGTGCCACACAGGAGGTAACAAAGTAGAATGTGAAACCTGCCAGCATTCAAGGAAATATTCCATACAGCGCCTTTTTGCGTTATTGCATGTGGTTATTTCAGATTTTTAAAAAGTCACAACTTACGGTCGGCATCATATTTTTGCAACACAAATGCAAGTGACAGCACCCTGAAAAGAAATCGGGCATGCCCGCTGACCACTCCGTTTCGGAAACAAACCGGGCTGTTCAGGTTCTACAAAAGGGCAGAACAGCATCTGTCGCTGAGTAATGGTCAAGAAGGTTTCGAGTTTTGAAGTTCATAGAAAGAAAAAAAAAGTGTTTTCTTTCAATTTTGGTTGCCCTGTGCTTTTTGTTCAGTTCGAAGCAATCAAAATCGATGCAATTAAAACCAATTGTTTATGATTACATTTATTGGTAGTATATGTGACGTATTTCTTCATCGTCATCTTAATTGTTGCAATATTATTCGCCTTGAATTTTGGCGCCTGGAAACGAAAATGGGAACGAAAAGAATTTTTTGCTAGCGCCAAGATAAAATGCTCACAGTTACTCAAAGCTCATTTGTTCAATGTATTTTGCAGCGAACTCGGTCTGCTTGAAGAAGGATGAACCCGAATTGCAATTTAAACGACAGAACAAGTTGTACTATTACGACCCTGAAGAGGACTTTTGCTTCGAAACGTCGCCCAAAATCGCTGCAAAAAACCTTTGGCCGAACGGAAATTTATTCCGTCACCAGCACCAATGCATCAGAGCGTGCAAGCCCACGTACTACAAAATAAACGGGAAAGATTTCCGTTATTGACACCTGCACATGCCCATGGGCACGCAGTTTCCACAAAATTATTTCTTCATTGCGGATATGGATGCCGTAATATATCAAAATCATTTGTAAAAAAAAATTGTTCCCCGGAATAATACCATCTGGGAAGCAAAGCTTATGTGCAAGTGCAGTTGACATATTTCAGTAATTATACGTGAGGCAAATGTGGGCTGTATTTTGTCTGGATAGTAAATATGCATGTTTTAATTAAAGGATGAATAAAAGTTGTCAGAAACTGAGCACGTCACACTGATATTGCCAAATACGCCTAAAAAACTTGGTATGATGGGCAGTTCTAAATCTACTTGACTAAAATTGTTCTGTATATGCGCGGAGTTTCCGCTATATGTTTGGCAGCCCGGCGGCACCCTTACATAAGAAATGATTGAATGCGAGCATACGCGCTTGCCCGAAGCACTCGGGATACATTCAGAGAGAGCATGCGTAAAAAGGTACCGTAACGCAAGTTACAAGAGGATACCACAGAAAATAAGGGTTTTTCTGTCGCGTCACAGAGTAGCCGCGATAAGGGCGTCTTCTCTCGGCAAAACGTGTAGCTTTTCGCCTTCCAGGAGCGCGCGGCGCAACAGACGCAATGATCGCCGTTCGGCGTACTGTGTCCGGATTGGAAGACGAAGTGCTTCTCTTGCGGAACACATTTCGCCCGTCTCTGTGTTTTTTCTGGACTTCTTACTGCACCTGTGGGGTCTACCGCCCCCTCCATCGCGGTGATGGATGTACAACACCCCGAGGATCCTCCCGGTTCCCGTTCACCCGCGGACATCGGTTCGCGGAAGCGAGGAAATACGTCGAGTGGTAGCGAGGACACAGAGCTGTACTGCGCATCAGGTGACGAGTCCTCGGAAGACAGCTTTCGACTTGTCCAGTACCGCAAGACCAAACGAAGAATTATCATCTCATCTTCGGCGTCCAGCTCGGACACTGTGAAAACAGCTCCTCAGCGATGGCCTCACTCCATCCTGTTTGTGCCACAGAACGCTACCGACAACCTGCGCGTCCTCAACGGGCAAGCACTCTCCGTGTATCTAGAAAACACCGTGCCAAATGAGATCAAGGATGTTAGGATAAACACTAGGCGAAATATCCTGGCAATTGATGTGATGAGCCCGAGCGCACTGACCATACTACAACATGTAACGCAGCTGGGAAACATCAAGGTCCGATCCATCGTGCCAACGAATGGTGCCACAATCACAGGAGTCATATATGACATTGACAATGAAATATCTAATGCAGACCTACCAATTCTCATAAAACCAGCAAGTGAACGCAACGTGATTGTGCATGTTGGTCGCCCCGGCAACTCACGTTGTGTGAGGATAACCTTCAAAGGCGACTGCCTTCCACCCTACGTGAAGGTCGGCCACTTTCGCCACCAGGTTCGACCATTTATTCCAAGACCTATGCAATGCTTCAATTGCCAGAAGATTGGACATGTGAAGGGTGTTTGCAGAAATTCGGCCGTGTGCCCTCGATGTGCCGAACCCCACTCAGAAGACAACTGCAGCGCAACCACGTTGAAGTGTTCTAACTGTCAAGGTGATCACTGCGCCTCTTCCAAAGACTGTCCCCAGATCAAGAAAGAGATCACCATTCTTAAACAAATGGTGAGAGACAACTCTACCCACAAAGGGGCCGCTGTGAAAGTACGGCGAAGACGACGTCACCGACGAAGGTCTTCATGGCGGAAAACATCAAGCTTTCAGGAAAAGTCACCTCGTCAAGCATCATCATCAGCGGACGTTTCCAGCACTCCGAACACCGATGTTGGAAGGGTGAAAACTGCCAGATCACTTTCCACAAAGGAATGGCCGCCACTTCCGCGTACACGACCGCCAGAAGAGCCGCAGAAGAAGCCGCCCCCAGTACAGCAAGGTGCTGTATCCGAGGAGTCACGGAATACAGATGAGCAAGTGATAGCACTTATTAGGCCTTTAATGAATGCCATTCGCGTGCTGCTAAGCAACATGCACACACCGTCTGCCAGAAGTGCGCTTCAAGTACTGGACGCTCTGAGTCCGGTGCTTGCTAAACCTTGAGTAGATCATGGCTCCACAGCCTTGGTCCTTTAGGGAAGAGGTCCGAAAAGCAGCTATTTTTCAGTGGAATGCCCGCGGACTCAAAGCGCGCCTTTCGGATTTCCGTCGCTTCGTGTACGCCAATATGTTTCCCATTATCGTCATTTGCGAGCCGAACTTATCGAACAAAATCAGGCTTTCTGGATATGAGTCATATATGTCGTCAGCTGTTTATGAAAACAGTAAGGTTTTGGTGTTTATTCGCCGTGACCTCACCTACACTCATCAGCCTGTACCTCCTAATGACAGTAATCAATATATATGCCTAAACGTAAGGAAAAAGAATCTGGCCTTTACTTTTGTAGGCGCCTACCTATCTCCGTCAAGTCGATTTGATTACAAAAGACTACAAGACATCCTTTCCTCAACTTCCAATCCCTGGGTCATCATTGGAGATTTCAACGCCCATCATACCCTCTGGGGAAGTCGGATCATCAACGCCAGAGGCAGAGCTTTGGTATCTTTCGCCTCCAGTAATTAACTTTGGCTGCTGAATGATGGAAGTCCTACGTTCTTACGTGGCTCCACGTACAGCAGCTGTCTTGACTTGGCTTTCGTCTTACGAAGCCTAGTCAGACGTGCAGGGTGGTTTGCGGACATAGAGACGCACGGAAGCGACCATATCCCCACGTACGTCAAGATCAGAGGATTGACCGCTTCCAAAACACAGGATACGATCCAAAAAGTGGACTGGCCTAAATTTCAGTCTCTTATGGAAGCACACTGCGACGCCAATTCATCTTTAGACTTGGAAGAGGCAATCAAGAGCGTGGTGCAAGACACTATGTGTACTCTAACATGCTCCTCGAAACTTAATGATTTTGATGTGGAACTAGAACGACTACGAGCAATCCGACGACGTGCTGAACGAAGGTACCGACGTACGAAAACAATGGACGATCTACGGACCGCCAGGCGCACGCAAAAGAAGATACAGCGCCGGTTAGACAAGCTCGCATCGCAACGTTGGGCTGCCTTTTGTGAGTCGCTAGATCCAAGCAAGCCTTTATCGCGACTATGGAGAACTGTGCGCGGGCTGCGGACACTTCCCGTACAGCGATTCCCATTCAAGGCGCTTGCCCTCGCTCAAACGAGATTGGAGATTGACGTGGCAGAGGATTTCTGCGCCAGATTATCCGGCCAACTCACAGCTACCAACATTCCATCGCCTTCGAGCAGCTACCCGCCACCACGTGATTTACGGTTGGATCTACCATTCTCGATCCACGAACTTAGGGCAGCATTAGCTTTGTGTAGCCGCACATCAGCGCCAGGACCTGACGGAATTTCCTACCGAGCTCTGTGTCACCTGGGGGAGCGAGCGAGAGGAGTTATTCTAGAGGTGTACAATGAATCTTGGAGAAATGGCACGCTACCATCAACCTGGAAGACAAGTCGCCTTGTTCCTCTGCTGAAGCCTGGCAAGTCGCCGTTGGAGCTCTCATCATATCGCCCGATCGCTTTGGCGAGCTATGTGGGCAAAGTAATGGAGAGGATGGTCCTAGGACGCCTGGAGTGGTACTTGGAGTACCACAACACCTACCCAGATGCCATGGCGGGCTTCCGACGCGGTCGATCATCGATCGATAACGTCGTCGACCTGGTGACCTACATTCAACATGAGAAAAGCCGTAAGCGTCTCTGCGCATCCTTATTCCTCGACGTTAAAGGGGCGTATGACAACGTTACGCATGAAGCCATCCTCTCTGCTCTCGCAGAGGTAGGAGTGGGTGGTCGGATGTTTCAATGGATACGGAGCTATCTATCCATGCGATCCTTCTTTGTAAGCACCGAGGAAGGCCATACTTCTCTTCACTATAGCTACCGCGGCGTCCCCCAGGGCGGCGTACTTAGCCCCGTGTTATTTAATCTAACACTAATTGCTCTCCTTGAGCACGTGCCAATCACAGTCAGGCTATCAATGTACGCGGATGACATCTGCATATGGACATCTGCAGTAACACGCCTACAGTTGCGAGCGAGAATTCAGAGAGCCGCCACACAAACTGTTATCTACCTCCGTAATCGAGGTCTGGAAATTTCCTCCGAGAAATGCGCACTAGTGCCATTTACGCGCAAACCCATGGCAAACTACAGTGTAACGATAAATGGCCAAATAATACGATGGGTCCGATCGTACAAGTTTCTAGGTGTCATAATCGACAGGGACTTGTCATGGAGCCCACACATATCATACGTGAAAAAACGGTTGACAGGCATCTGCCACCTGTCCAAGTTTTTCGCTGGCAAGACCTGGGGAATGTCGCCTAGTGCCATGTTACAACTGCACAGGGTGCTTTTTCTAGGATTTCTACGATACAGCTTGCCAGCAATAATCAACACAGGCAAAACGAATCAACGCACAATACAAAGTCTCCAGGGTCAAGTGCTCCGGATCTGTCTAGGCCTGCCTCAGAGTGCTTCAACAGTGGCTACGATAGCAATCGCTAGAGACCACCTTGTCAAGACCCACATTGAAATTGAAGTACTCAGGACCCATATAAAGCATCTAGCCCGGAATCCTCGTCACCATTTAGCCTCTCTACCAGCGGACAGGCCACACACATCTTTCAGCCAAACGATAACTGCATATGAAGAATCATTGCCAGCTTGTTTCACTCCGGCTGCGAGACCTTCGATCCCTCCATGGTGCCTCGCTCAGCCAAAAATCAACCTCGCAATACCTGGTATCTCGAAAAAAGCTGATCTGTCATCACCAGCCCTTAGACAGCTCACGCTACTACATTTATACGAGAACTACCGTGACTCCACGCATATATTTACACTGATGGATCTGTTCTTCCAAGCAGCTCCGCGGCGGCAATCGTCATTCCAGCGAAAGCTACAACAATCAAATTTAAGACAACCCACGCGACAACATCGACGGCAGCAGAGCTCGCAGCGCTCTTAACTGCCCTTCATCACATTGGTGATGAACCGCCACACAAATGGACAATATTCTGCGACTCGAAGCCGGCACTGCAGTCTCTACTGTCACCTCTACGACGCGGACCGCACGAACAACTAATCTTCCATATTGCAGAGACGTTACACCATATAAGTGATGCCGGCCATGAAATAACGTTCCAGTGGCTTCCAAGTCACTGCGGGATTATCGGCAATGAACGGGCGGATCACGCTGCTCGCTCGGCCCATACTGAGGAGCGCCACGTCCCAATTCCTCTTTCTAGAACTGACGCGGCACGGAAGCTCCGCCTACTTGCTCGGCAGTGCACCGAGTCGCAATGGAATGAGCCACATTTAAGAAATACGCGACTGTACTTACTTGATCCAACATTAAGTCTTCGAGCGCCATCACAGCTTCGCCGTAGATACGCCACGCTTTTATATCGACTTTGGTTGGGTGTTGCCTTTACTAAAGCCTATGCCTTCCGCATAGGGATGACCGACACCCCAACCTGTGATCACTGCGGCCATGAAGAATCAATTGGCCATATATTGTGCTCCTGCCCGCAGTACAGTCCACAGAGGGCATGCCTTAGCCACGAACTTGACCAACTGGACGACCAACCGCTATCCGAAAAAAGAATTCTGCAACATCGCAAGGACCTACCGTCGCAGAAGAAAGCCGTGCAAGCGCTTTTGCGCTTCTTACAATCTACCGGGCTGTGTGAAAGACTTTAACTGGAACGCCTTGTGTGTGTGTGTCTCCGTGTGTGCACGTTCCTTTTTTTTTGCGTTTTCCTCGCTGTCATCTTTCTAACCCCTATTCCCCATCCCCAGTGTAGGGTAGCAAACCGGAGACTCACATCTGGTTAACCTCCCTGCGTTTCTTTTTCATTCTCTCTCTCTCTCTCTTATTGAAAGTGAGAAATATGTACGAACACAAATCATTCAGGCAGTACCGTTTAAGTGTCCAACCAAAGAGTTCAATTTTTGCGGAAATGGCATAATTAAAACCTCCTTATCCCATGTACAGCACCCGAACTCCAGAACGATGGGAAGTTCCAAAATGTCGCACTGCCCATGGACAACAAATACTCTGGTATAATCTTCCACGATTATTGAATGCTGTAGAAAAAGAAGGTAAGGTAGAAAAAGAAGCGCGAGTGTTCCGTTGTTATTGTGGTTGTTGCCTCAAATACGATGGCACACACCCACGCTGGGGGATTGGCCAAGGTTTGGTGCAGATCCAAACCGGAAAAATCTCCTCCAGATTTATCTCCAGCGGCTCATAAATAGGGAGGAATCTGAGAGTAAAAGAAAACCACGAATTTTGTGAGATCTTGAAGAAATCTGAATGAAAATAGCAGGTAGTGCCGTTCCGCGGCACTACCGGCTCATCGTCGTCTTTTACATAGGACAAATCTGTGCTTTCGCAATGACTCGAATGTAGTGGACACTCTCTATAATTTTTTTTCATGCTTAAATATAAAATATGCAATACGTCCAAAAGGTGAAGCAAAATGACTTTCCTATGTATCTTGAAGAGGCCTTCACCCCCGAGCTTACACATCACACACATAGTTAAGTACACTTCACGTAGATAATCGCCCAGCATACAGCCGCGTATCGCCTCCATCGAAACGCGGCCGCCCCGGCCAGATTCGCATTTCTGTATACATTCGTTCCGCTATATATACTCCGACAACAAAGGGCACCCATCCGGGGACCGTTGTGTGCCGAGTTTGGTAGGCAAATAAAACCCTATAGGTTGTGGTGTAGACATATCACAATTAAATAATATGTAAGCTTTGTATGTATGCAGTTACTAATTGAAGTGTTACCATATCGCACCGCAAGCCGTTATATAATAGCACAAGGCTGAAGCCACTGAGCCACCGCGGTGGAAATGCTACGAAAGAAACACTTATTTTGAGTTACAGCAAGGAGAAGCATACATCTAACGCCCTAATTAGACATCAAGGAGTAAATATGACTGCGGCAGCCACTTCTCTGCAGTTCTATGTACTGAACAAGGTGTGCTGCTGGGTTACGGTTGGTTACAATCATTCTGGGAAAAGCTGCGCTGGCAACTGACGGACAAGGACAGGAAGTAGACATGTACTGCGCTTAACGCCTTTACTTCTGAGGACCACCGTTCCACACATTTTATACTATGACTGAAGACTTACAAACAATTACAAGCAAGGCAGATGATTCAAGTCGGCGCAGAATTGTGATAATGCGCAATTAGAATGAATAATTGTACTCACTAATCGGGTTATTACAAGGTTTGGCTTAGTATAACTTTTCTAACTTTTGGTGTTCTACAAGAAGTGGCATATTGCGGAGTTGTGGGAAAAAATTGTTATCCGACATCGATCACAGCACGTACGAGGATAGTGGAAGCTCACAATTATAAGAATCATCCTTATTATCTTGCAAAAAGAGGAGAATTCCATTCTTACACTGACAGTTGTCATATATCCCTATTTATTGTTGCTCTGTCTCACTACAGCGCTTTGCAGTAGGAGGGGAAAATTTACTTTGCGCTTTTGCGAAAATTTATTGACGTTTGCAAGCTTCTCATCCCTTTTTTATGATTTATTTTTATGTAACTTAACGCCTTAAGAGACTCGGGCTATGAGGGACGCCGTGTTTGACCACCTGGGGTTCTTTAACTTGCACTGACATCGCACAGTACACGGGACTCTAGCATTTCGCCTCCAACCTTCTTATCTCTTATCTCACAGAGCAATCGTAAGACCTCCTCTAAGCAATATGTTAGCACTCCGCTTATAAAAGGCGTTTGAGAAAACCTAAACTTGGCAAGAAGCAAAAATGCATTTTCCAGCCTACAAATGGCCGTTCATCATTTCGGAACGTGTAATATTTGCCGAAATGAAACTATATGGGATAAATTCGACGCTATAATCATTTTGCTTTTTTTGGTTTTCCCCAGAGGACTCGCCTTGCCTGAATAATGCCTTCATTTACAATGGCATACCCAAGAGATGGTTTAGTTACAACTCCGAGGAAGACATCTGCGAGGAAATGGAGTTGAGCGTTTCAGATAAATACGTTTCGGTGGGAAAGAATTTGTTTCGTACAATGCAAGAATGCAGTCTACAGTGCACGCCTGGTTACGATATAACTAAATAAGACAGGAGTGCTTCCCACAAATAAAGGGTACAATACCTTACCTTACGTAGTTATTTCTTAGCGTGAACAGGGCATAACAAATAAACTTTTTATCCTACCATGCTCCTCTACACAAATTGGGCTGTAGAGATTATTTTGTTGTCAAACCGTCCACGAGTCGACATCACCAAATAATGTTTGCGAATACCTCGCTCCTATCGAGTTTCTAGAACTGCGCTACAGCATTCCATGGAATTAAGCACTACATATTATTTCTCAGTTCTGCGCTGCAGCAGATTTCCACTGCATTTCACAGTAATTTCTCTGTTACGTTCAGCCATATTCTTAGCACTGTAATGCACCTTTCTCTTAAGTTTGAACTATTGTGTAATAAAGAGCCTTATTATCACGACTTTCAAGTTTATTACTCGCAGCCGGTGTACAATGACTTGTGGACAGGGCGAAAACTTGAAATCAGCTACCACCTTTCGAATGTGTCAAATGTTATGCATATATTCCCCTCTCCCATATTTGAACATTACACCTCAGGTGTACGGCAGATATGGAAAATTCCCCTTTTATTGGGTACCTGAGCAATGGTTTCGTGGGTTTTTGGGCTTTAACGTCCCGAAGCGACTCAGGCTATGAGAGACGCCGTAGAGAAGGGCTCCGGAAATTTCGACCACCTGGGGCTCTTTAACGTGCACTGACATCGCACAGTACACGGGCCCCTAGAATTTCGCCTCCACAGAAATTCGACCACCGCGGACGGGATCGAACTCGCGTCTTTCGGGTCAGCAGCCGAGCGCCATAAGCTGGGAGAAGTTGGGAGATGTTAAATGGCTCTTAGTACTGCTTTGAGGTGTCCCCGCCGCGGTGGCTCAGTGGTTAGGGCGCTCGACTACTGATCCGGAGTTCCCGGGTTCGAACCCGACCACGGCGGCTGCCTTTTTATGGAGGAAAAACGCTAAGGCACCCGTGTGCTGTGCGATGTCAGTGCACGTTAAAGATCCCCAGGTGGTCTAAATTATTCCGGAGCCCTCCACTACGGACCTATTCGTTCCTATCTTCTTTCACTCCCTCCTTTATCCCTTCCCTTACGGCGCGGTTCAGGTGTCCAACGATATATGAGACAGATACTGCGCCATTTCCTTTCCACCAAAAACCAATTATTATTATTATTATTTCAGGTGTTTTGGCGCCTTGTTTTATTAAACCATTAATCCGGAGGTTCGCAGCCTAGCATAATAGCCTCTTGTCGCTCTCCGTCCCGCGGCACTAATCATTTTCAATTTTAGTAATTTTGATTTTTAGGTCGCCATTGGGGCTGCCTACGTTCACTTTCTGTTCTTTCATTTGCGGAAGAAGGTGTTCATGATCCGTAAATTATTTCTATCTGCGAACTCTACTAATAACTCCCCCTGCTATCCCTAGAGCGTATGCAATAGTAGCCTGCTGCGTGGTCTCCAGCCTCCTTTTTCCCTATGCGAGTACAATGTAGAGTGCTTTTACATTGCTCATTGCCGATTAGACGTCCTCATAGAACCTTTGCTGATGCTGCTGTTGTTGACAGGAATAATGAAAAGGAAAATGCACGGGCCTGCCCACTGGCTCAAGCCGAGCAACAATCGCTGCCCATCTGTAGAAAGTAGGAGAGTTGAAAGAGAGGAGAGCAAAGAGTGAAAGAAAAGACGCACGCTATAATGACCCAGGCCGATCCCGGAGGCGGTGCAATACCGGGCCAACCTGAGGCGGAGGTGCAGCAAGCTTCAAGCACATCGACACATTTTCAAAAATAAGTTTAATATCTTGGTCCAAATGGAACCTAGCAGATATCAAACCGGGTAGCCCTCATAGAAGCTTTCTATGATCTGGTCGCATAGCTAGATGTAGGCGCGCAGGAGTGTACCACGTTCAGTTTCAGTTTGCGTTTCTTGTTAAACCTAATTACGACAGCTGCCATTCACTCGTTAACACTATAGAATTCCTCTACGCTGCCAGCTATATCCTGATTGATGAGAATCCCACATACAGTTCTTGTCTCTGCGTTAATCCATGATAGCATAGTACGTGTCCACCCTTTAGCACTGTACACACTTCATCTTTAGGCCTAACTCGCTAGGCCCTACCACTTCCCATTTAGTACCCGCTAGTTCCTCGAACAGCACTGCTAGCCTAGCCTTACTAGATAAGGTTCTAGCGTTAAACATTGCCAGGTTCAGATTACAATGGCGGCCTGACCTGGTCACAGGTCTGACCATCGCTTTGGTCAGTTGCTCCTTGTATGAGGTTCTTGGGGGAAAAAAAACAACATGTGATTGCTTTTCTGTAGTTTCAATGTTTTCAAAATATTAACGACAGCCAGTCACAGTGGTGGATTTACAAGTTACAGCTCGGAAATTTATTCTCGAATAAGGTATTGTTGTCTATATCAGACCAGTAGTGTACCGTGGACGTGCTTACTATGCTTTTAATAGAATAATTACTGATCTTACTTGAAGCTTCCAGCTATTTTGCAGCGTTTTCTGCATATTTTCTTACTGATAGTCATTATCTAACTTTTCATGAATCGTTTAGAGCGATAGCTTGTGGGATACACTGGTATCCCCTCCTCGTCCCCTGCGCCAGCGGCGACCGTGACTTACACGGGCGCGCTGGCCACCAGGAATGTGGAGAGAAGGCACCCCCGCGACTCTGCTCATTTCCGCCCCAGCACTGACGTGACGTCACGGCAGCGCGCAGCCTTCTGCGGAGAGGGTAGCACGCCTAAGCTTGACGGTAACGATTTGCTGCCAGGGAGGCAATGCCCGAAGGGATAAAAGGGGGAAACGCGCGGCGGGAAAAGACTATCGCCGCCGGACCTTACCTAAGTGCCCCACGGACCCCTTTCGCTGCCCGCCGGCCCCCGAACACCAACGCCGGTCGACGTCAACGACTTGGTGAGCTACTGAACATCTATTTTACGGATAGAACATTCTTCCGCGGTGTGCTTTACCTCACGTTAGGATAATAAACTATTTCCTAGCGTGCCCTGCCGTTCCCTATTTCGTCCGGACCTGCCGTGGCTGCGACTCTGCGCCACGGGTTGGGGAAACGTGTTGCGTACTTGAATAACGCCTGCTTGTAGCTTGCACGGAAGCTCGCCTTCCCGGCCGGCTGGACGCAGAGTGACCCTTTAAGCTGTTAGGCGCCCATCCCTGGCTTTCTCGTCGCCGTCGGCGTAACCTGTGGGTGCGTTAACGACATCCACCCACCGGGTGGCAATGTCTACATTGAACGTGGGAAAACCGTGCGTCAGGCAAAAAGGAGAGGCCGGCGTGACGGTATGCCGGTTAACTTTGACGCACTTGCAGTGAAGGCAGGTTCGTGCCCAGTGGCGGACGTCGGCATTGATGCGTAGCCAAAGAAAACGATATGTGACCACCTTCTGCGTAGCACGAATACCAGGGTGGCTCAGGCAGTGGTTTTTCAAAAATGGTGCGACGGAAAGCCAAAGGTACATAGGGGCGCGAGACTCCAGTGGATGTCTCGCACGTAATGAATGGGGAGGAAAATGGCAATAGACAGTCAACGAAGGACAGGGATGTGGATGAGGAGCGAAGACGTTGCAGCTCTGGATCATTGCGCTGTGCAACCGCTAGCTCCTCCATGTCCACTGGTGATTCGGACGCCATGGCACTGACACCGGAAAGCGCAACAGCAGCAGCATTCTCCAGGCCATGGACGTGACGGAGATCCACTGTAAACTCGGAGATAAAACACAGTTGGCGGATCTCGCGTGCAGTGTGGGTGCTGTGGTTCCTTTGGAAGGCAAACGTCAAGGGCTTGTGGTCCGTGATGACGTAAATGTCACGGCCCTCCAGGAAGTGGCGAAAGTGCTTGATGCCGAGGTACACAGCGAGCAATTCTCGACCGCAGCTGCTGTATTTTGTCTCAGGTGGCTTCAGCTTTTGGGAGAAAAAACCGAGGGGCTGCCAACTAGAGACGTGTTCCTCGAGAACTGCGCCGACGGCAATGCTCGAGGCATCGGTGACGAGGCGCAATGGGGCATCAAGAACCGGATGTATGAGCAAAGTGGCGTCTGCGAGCGCCTTCTTGGCAGCAGCAAATACAGCGGCAGCGTCCTCAGTCCACTGAAGTGGCGCAGCAAAATCTTTTTGAAGCGAAAAGCTTCATTAGGCTCGTCAACACCGGGCTTCGCGTGAGCCACACTACACATTTGCCACAGCTGCGCATGCGCGAAACCGATTGACGTCACGCGGAGCGCAGGTGGTCGCTGCTGCCGCAGCCGTCGTAGCCACCACGCGCTGACTCCGTCGTCCGACCGTGAATCCGAGTGACGTCACGCGGAGCGCAGGTGGCTGCTGCTGCCGTAGCCATCGTCGCCGACGAGCGCTCCCTCCGTCGTCTGACCTTTCGCCATGGAAGGAGGAGAAGAAGACCCAGAAGTGGTATCGTGGGAGTTGGAGATTTTAATAGCCTTGTATAACGAATGTACAAGCTTTGTATACCTAAGAAAACACGTTTTGGAAAAGCTAGAAAGGTATACCCAAATTGTAACCCTATGTATGAAACCTTATGCTAAACCACGAGCATCACTACGAAGCTTTTCGCTTCGAGATATCCAGGCTCAACACTTTAGCTAAGCCTCAGCCCAACTTTTTTTTCGTAGCCAAAAGATCAGTCAAAGGCTTCAGGAAAGAGGCGCACTTCGGGAGAAAGCGGCGATAGAAGTTCAGGAAGCCCAAGAATACTGCGAGCTTTTTGAGTGACGTGGGGGTGGGAAAACATTGAATGGCTTTGATTTTGTTGTCGAGAGGCCGAATGCCCTGTGGAGTGACAAGGTGGCCGAGGAACTCTATTGTAGCTACTCCAAAGAGGCACTTGTTCTGGTTGATGACGAGCCCATATACATCCAGTCGGTGGAAGAGGGCGCGCAAATGAGCTTCATGCTCAGAACCGGATGAACTTGCTACGAGGAGACCATCGATCTAAGCGAACACGAATTCTAGGCCTCGCGTATCCTCGTTGATAGCTCGCTGAAAAGTCTGCGTGGCGTAGCGCAAGCCAAAAGGCATCCGCACATACTAAAAGAGGCCGGACGGTGTGGTAATGGCCTACTTCGGAATATCAGCGGGCACCACAGGAATTTGATGTTAAGCCTTCACTAGGTCAATTTTAGAGAAGATCGTGCACCCAGCCAGATTTGATGTGAAGTCCTGTATGTGAGGAAGTGGATAGCGGTCTGGTAAAGTGTGAGCGCTGAGGGCACGGTAATCTCCACATGGTCTCCAGTCGCCCGAATCTTTCTTTGGCACCATGTGAAGTGGCGATGCCCAGTTGCTGGACGAAGGGCGTACTATGCCGAGTTCCAGCATGTGTTCGAACTCACGGCGAGCGATAGCGAGGCGTTCTCCCGACAAACGGCGAGGGCGAGCAAACACCGGGGGTCCCGAATTCACGATGTGGTGAGTGATCCAGTGCTTCACTGGTGACTCTCTGGCATGCGGCTTTGTGAGGTTGGGAAAATCAGCCAGAATTTTCGCATACGGCGAAACAGGGACGAGAGCGTGAAGCCCCGTCACCGCAGTGGTGGAGAGTAGGCCGTTGACGAAGAGGTGCGTGCTGAGGTCTATGAGGCGATAAGCTTGCATGTCGACGGCTACCTTGAAGAAACTGAGGAAGTCCTCGCTGAGAACAGCTTGCGAGACGTCAGCGATAATGAAGATCGAGCGAAACGTGCGGCGCAATCCGAGGTTAAGCATCAGGGACCGTGAGCCGTACATGCGAATGGGGGAGTTGTTGATCGCTTGGAGCGGGGAGGTCTGTTCGTTGCGACGGCGATCTGCCCAAGAGGCAGCTATGACGCTGACTTGTGCTCCCGTGTCGACCAGGAAACGAGTGCCAGTAATCTTGTCCGAGACGTAAAAGAGGCGGCATGTCCGGCCACCCGCACCACTTGCCGCCGTGAGTGGCTGATCGCTGCGTTTCCCGACCAGGAGCACGGGTGTGTGCACTTGCGGGCAGAGCTGCCGAAAATACGGTGGTACCAGCAGACAGCCGAGGGCGAGGTGGCTGGCCGTGCGTCGGATGGTTGAGATTTCGGGGAGCGGCGGCGTGGCCTGAACACCGGCGGAGAACGGCGCGGCAAAGGCGCGAGGACATCGAGCCGCCTGGCAAGAGCATCAAGTCGACATTCGATGCTGGCAAGCTGGGAGTCTGCGGCAGTAGTTGGAGGCGGACTGGTCGCAGAGCTGACGTTGGGGAGCCGTGAGTAGTCCGCAACACGGTCAGCGAGTTCAGCGAGCTTGTCTAATGAAACATCACCCGCAGCTGCAAAGATGGGGACCATGTGTTGGGGAAGACGCTGAAGGAACAACTCACGCAGAAGGGGGTCGTGCTGAGCAGCGGAGTCTCCAAGAAGCTGGCGCATGCGACAGAGGAGCTGCTCTGTTGCGCTGAGGAGCTGCTGGATTTTGCTGCGCTCGGACGCTGTCTTGCGGTCGATGATAGCCGCCTTCAACGTGTCGAAGGGTCGAGCTGAGTCCAGCGAGCTGATGACGTCCACTAAGTCCTCAGCGACGTCAGGAAGCAAGGACGACACGAGGTGGAGGAACTTGGTCTCCTGGCTGGTGATACCTCGCGGCTGGAAATACGCCTCAACCGACAGGAGCCAGGCGCGGGGACTATTGGGCCAAAATGGCGGCAGGCTAACTGGCTGGAACGCATGTCGCCGCCGGTAGGAAGGGTGGAAGAGCCAGCGGGTTCCAAGAAGGAAGATAGGGCAGCGTGTTCGAAGCTGGGTCACCAAATCTGCCAAAGCTAAGGCGAAGAAGAACCAGCTTCGACAGCGTTGAGGTTCGAACTGTTTATCTGCGCTGCTCGCGCTGCGGCGGCCTAATAATAATAATAATTGATTTGAGGGGAAAGGAAATGGCGCAGTATCTGTCTCATATATCGTTGGACACCTGAACCGCGCCGTCAAGGAAGGGATAAAGGAGGGAGTGAAAGAAGAAAGGAAGTAGGGAGTGCCGTAGTGGAGGGCTCCGGAATAATTTCGACCACCTGGGGATCTTTAGCGTGCACTGACATCGCACAGCACACGGGCGCCTCAGCGTTTTTCCTCCATAAAAACGCAGCCGCCGCGGTCGGGTTCGAACCCGGGAACTCCGGATCAGTAGTCGAGCGCCCTAACCACTGAACCACCGCGGCAGGTCAACAGCTGCCTAGCCCAACTTCCTCTTTCTTGTCCGCCGCCGCGTGCCATGCATGGCCTGCGAGCCGAGCGCGGCGCGAGGGGCGCTACCGATGTATTTATTGCATTTGTGCTTTAAAAACGTGTGAAAAGGCTTGCGCACAAACAAAACTAAAAGATCTAAGAAATAATATCAAGGAGAGCTCAGGACGAAACTGGGGTTTCAACTGACCGTATTGCAGTCAAGTTAACATGTAAACCCTTCAGTTATGATTCTGTACATGCGCAACGTATGACAATTAGCACGAAAACGCTAGAAATTACTACAAAAGTGGAAAATATTCCCGTCACACTGTGTACACGATAGTCAGCTACGACCGACCTAAAAGCTTAAAAACCTAATTTCCTATTATTAAATTTTCCTCTTAGTGTGACCATTCACGCATAAAGATAAGCCATCTAGTGGCTCGACAAGGGAGCAGAATGCTTGTTGACAGATGCCTATTCCGCGCGACAACATAGGCCTCAGGAATTTCGGTCGTCCGGGTATCGGGGTGATGCTTGAGGATAGTGCACCCCTCCGAAACTAGAAAACAGCCCTTATATCGACAATGAAGGGCTGGGTAGATGCATCAAGAGAAGAAGTGTTATCTGAGGCGATCATTAATACATCAATCCGCCAGGCCAGTGTACGAGGGCTCACACGTAAGCGATACGTCATAAACGACATACTTGCTGCAGACAAAAAAAAGGCATTTCATGCATCTTTCTGCCCCCTTTTGTACAAGGACCAGGGAAGGTCACCCTTCTGCACAAAGGCTCAAGCGTGTGTGGGAGGGACGACATTTACACCAATTCTGTGAGAAACGCGCTTCAGATTATAGAATATTTGGTGAACACTGAGCATAATGAGGATGTTCCGATTATGCCAAGGTTCTCCTGCCTTGTGGGCAACAGAGTTCCTGTGACTGCCCAGCAACCCCTCCACAAGGCTCCGTGAAAATAACTCGGTAAAGCCTCCGCCCTCAAAATTTCGGTCTTTGTGTGGAATCTTGCCTGCACCTGTCGTTGGCACGACCTGGACAAAGGATTCTTGAGGATATCTGGGGCAATACGGCGAATTTGAAGACCTTGCAGTGGGAGGATATGAAGAGAAAAAGAACCTTACGCAATGGCGCTGAGCCCCAAGCGGGTGAATGTTTTCCTGTGTCCTGTTTTTTTTTTATGGTTTCTATACATCTTATTAAAGGCATTTGTATATAGCTCATCTACATAGAATCTCATTTCACTGTACTAAATACGATGTTTAAAAAAGCTGCGTAGATAGCCGAGTGGTTCAAAGCATCGGGAAACGAAGTTTCTCTGTTTGCGACGGCACTGGTTCGAATCCCGTTCGAGGCCGTAACATGGTGAAGTTTCTTTCTGTTGTACATCGATTCAGACGAAAAGCTTCGGATAAGTTCGGCCTCACATCCACCGCAGTTTCTGAAAGTTGTTCTTCTTAATTTACTGAGAATAGAAATTTGAAGCACTAAATGCCTACAATGCAGCGCTCTTGGTCCTTGCCATAAATAAACGTTGATATACATAAATATCAATTTTAACGAGATCTCAGCGTCGTGCACTCCTTAGTTAATTTCTGGCTTTGAATGAAATGTAAAGCGCCAAATTAGCGCGGAAAACTTGGGCTACTTTTTCCTTTTAACAAATGCGTTAGGTCCCTCTCATTAGGAAAGAGAATCAGGGCCCCTATTAAGTGTCCATTTTACCGCGTTCGCCACGGGTTAAGCGGCAGCCTTAAGCAGTAATTAAAGTACTAAGACGCAGTTATTTTTCTTCCAGCTAAATTGATGCGCGTTTCATTTTAGCGCTCGGGACGTTCAGGTAACAAAGAACACCTTGCCTTTCTTTAGCAAGCAAGAAAATGAACTCAAAATTGGTTGTTGGGGAAAGGAAATGGCGCAGTATCTGTCTCACATTTCGGCGGACAGCTCAACTGCGCCGTAAGGGAAGGGATAAAAGAGGGAGTGAAAGAGGAAACGAAGAAAGAGGAGCCGTAGTGGATGGCTCCGGAATAATTCCGACCACCTGGGGATCTTTACAGTGCACTGACATCGCACACAGCACACGAGCGCCTTTTGCGTTTCGCCTCGGGGATCTCACGCTTGCTCTTAAGTGAAAAAACAATTCAAAAATTTGCAGTGACTAAACAATTGCTTATAAAAAAAATTGCTGATGGCCTAGCTCTGTTAGGTCAGGATATACGTAGCGAAAGCGTGGAGACTTCCACATCGGAAGAGTGCATTTACTAGATGCGCGTTTATTCATGTTTAAATCTTGAGCCGTCGTGGCGGAGCCAGCAAAGCGGCTTTTGCAGGGCAGCATATACTCCCGACACCAAAGCGCATTGTTCACGAAACAAAGATTTCGACGACCATGGTGATTCGGCGTGGTTGTTCATCATGCGGCTCTTGTAGAGACTGAATAGTCCCAGCAACCTAAATAGATCGTATGGCATAGCACTGTTTTTCTCCGCGGGCAAAAAACGAATACTTTAGGGTGGGATGTCAATGTCCTTAATTCAGCACTATTTCCATGCAATAAAGAAAAAGAAAAAAAAAAGAGCCGTCGTGGCGGAGTGGTAGCGTCTCCACCTCAAACGCCAAAGGCCCTGGTTCGATTCCGAGCCTCGGCACACGTTTTTTTTTTTGTTCAGTGAGTGTGCGGGGATTTCAGTGGCTCCCAGAGATGCCGCCACCGAATACGTTGGTTAGCGGTTAAGCGCAGGCTCTGTTAAGGTGTGTTTATACTCCCGCGTAACGCACGCGCTGCACGGCGACGTCACGTCGGCCAAAGTGAAACCCTGTATATTCCAACTGCGCTTGACCGCCGACTGGTCCGGCGGCTTTGGCGCACTCTGACCGCACTGGCGGAGACTTGGAGCCCGTCTCTATTTCGCGACGAGAGCGCCAGTCGCCGCCGGCCCGGCCAGACCGGTTCGGCTCCGCGGTGAGGAGCGTGTTATGACGCCATGTGCCTCCTCGGAGCACCGCAGCGGCGAAATCTGAAGTTCGCGGCCAGTAAGGCTTTCGCTTTAAAACAGCTGAGCGATAAACGCTCCTAGTTCCCGTCGATGCTCCGCGCACATCCAAGGCGGCAGCTTGCCGAGATGTTTCTTCCTTTATATATATATATATATATATATATATATATATATATATATATATATATATATATATATATATATATATATATATATATATATATATATATATATATATATATATATATATATATATATATATATATATATATATATATATATATATATATATACGTACGATAAGATTATGCCGTTGCACACCATATCTCGGCTGCTGACTGCGGCGGAACCAGCGGTCCCGCGTGACGTAGTGTAGGAGCTTCACACACCCCTCTCCCCCCAATTTCCCTTCTGTAAATAGATTCTGAGAAAATGATGGGGGATTAACCGCGCCTTGAGGAAGGGCCAAGAAGGCAGTGAAAGAAATTGAGAAAGAACTGCCGTAGTGGACAGCTCCGTGATAATTTCGACCACCAGTGAATATTAATGTGCACCAACATAGCACAACTCACGGGTGCCTGTTACGCTTCGCCTTCATCGGGACGCGGTCGCCGAGTAGGATTTGATCCATCAGAAGACGAAGCGGCCACGGACGTATGAGAAGTGTTCATGTGATTGTTCATGGGTGAATCGAATTTAATTGGTTTTGGCGGAAAGGAAATGGCGCAGTATCTGTCTCATATATCGTTGAACACCTGAACCGCGTCGTAAGGGAAGGAATAAAGGAGGGAGTGAAAGAAGAAAGGAAGGAAGAGGTGCCGTAGTGGAGGACTCCAAAATAATTTCGACCACCTGGGGATCTGTAACGTGCACCGACATCTCAAAGCACACGGGGGCCTTAGCGTTTCGCCTACTTCGAAACATGGCCGGCGAGGTCGCATTCGAACCCGGGTACTCCGGGTCAGTAGCCGAACGCTTAACCGCTGAGCCACCACAGGTGCACAAAACGTGTCCTAGGTGATCTCCCTATAACAGCATTTTGCTGGAAAACCCAGTAAATAAAGTTTATTTCTCCTCCTTGCCGCTGTAGACAGGAAAGGCACATTTCTTCCCGCTTCTTTCACTCTCACGCGTAGCAGCCAGCCACATAGTCTGAAATGCAAGGTGCATGAGTATTGTCTGATACCAGTGCCCGTTAATAAGGTTCAAGAGAGCGGAATCTTTACGAGCCCTCCACTACGGCGCCTCAGTCTTAATCTCTTTCACTCCCTCCTTCGTCCCCTCTCTTCCCTCCGGCGCGGTGGAGGTGTCCGGAGTAGTGATGTTGTTATTGCGCCTTTCTTTTCCTCAGAGAAAGATTTTCTGGCATGTCAGGACAACCTCTAACCTTTCATTTGAATAAACTCGCAAAATCGGTCTCGCAGTGCTGACCGGTTATGATATTCATACAGGAAATTTTGAAGTGATGAACTAGTATCAGTTAATTTTCTTGTAATGGTGCACGCAGTAATAGGCGTTGATCTCATGAAAGCAGCAAAGCAATGCTAGTACGGTATATTGGAAGATGTTTGTCATATTTCGCAAGCGCTACAAGAACACGGACAAAGAGGGAGCAGACATAGACGAGCGCTCTTTTAGCGCTTGCAAAAAATGACAAACGTACACCAACTAGCCCGATCCGCCACTCTTCTGGAAGATGTATATTCGAAGATGTAATCAAGACACACAAGTTAACAAGGATAATGTTCACAACCACTTGTTGCGTATAGCGGTAGCAGCTACGCAACGAGTATTTAGTTCTTAGCAGAGCTTCAGCCAACAGCGAATGCAAAAAGCAATGTGCCCAGGCGAAATAGTGCCTCAAGCAAAATACACTAGCATCCTTATTTCTAGCGCGGAATGTCGTGAAAAGAATGTGCAGTCATAATGTTTTCGCAAGGGCTGTGCACATGCGTTTATGGAGATTTTTATGTCCATGAGGCGATAAAAATATTTCAAAACACTTGAGCTAATTATTTCTGCGCCTGTAACAGGCACGCTAAGTGTCAGCAACAAGGTTAACAAGATTACTATTTAGGGTAATGTCTCTACGGCTGTTGTACTGCAAACGAAAAAAATTCCTCAAAGATTAATTGTCATATCGTGGGCCTGTAAAGCAAATTCCGTATTAAGGGTGTCATTTAAGCTAATAGGAACGCCGGGTCGTGCTAATTCACAGTATATACCCAAGCTCTTTTGAGTCAAAAGGTAGTGCCACACAAAGGATAAGTTTATCTGTTTCAACCTCTTTAAAGTTCGACAGACTATGCATTTATCCCAAAAGGCACTTCCATTATCTGGTGCTAAACTGGCTATATAAAACACTGCGCACAGGAAGAGGGACGCCACTACCGCGGAAGCAAGGTAAATATGCAGCTGGAAATGTACGCCGCCCTGCTGGTCCTGACTCTGTGCCTAAATGGTATGTTGCTGTACATTGTGTGCATGGCTCAGAACTATACTTTCTATTGAAATTGTTAACGTTTATTTGCGGCACTTAAGAGTGGTTTTTATGTCAGCTACATAGCAGGAACTATTATGTAAAGTTATTCCCCTGGCAGCGTTCCCGCTGCTATTTCACTTTGCGAACGAGCTGTTCATCCGTTAGCACGTGTTTAGCAGGCGCCGGTTTCGTCCACAGTCCTGTGCACGGCCAATTGGAAAACTAGGCAGGATGTTTCCCTCGTACGCTTGCGATTCTCCGCAACATGTGCTGCGTTTATCTGGGGCGACAGTGGTTCCTTTGACCGCCTCGCGTACGGCTGTATTTTGCCGTGGTCGAAGCTTCTCGAGCTCACCAGCACGCAGAACATAGGCTGCGGACTCTCGATCCCGCTAAGGGGCTGCTGCCCCCGCATAACTGTTGCTCGAAGCCGCGAAGAAAATCAAGCCCCCACGACCATGTGAGGTGCGCTGAGCATAGTCAGGGGAATTTGCTGCATCTAAGCTTTCAAAGTAGAACCATTTCAGCTGCAGCCTTCGAGCCGTCGATATTTCCTGTAGAGACAACTAGGGGCTCTCCTGTACGCCACAACTTGTACTAGAGTACAGGGGGAAATGTGCTGCTCTCTAAAACCAAGACATCCAATGGACGAGAAAGTCAAGTATTAATGGACAGCTTTTCGTTCACAGTTTCCAATTTATATCAAGCAATATGCCTAAAACTTTGCTCGCTTTACCATAACGCACCTTCCTATTATCGTACTACCTCGATGGAAAAAAACGCGAACAACCCGGCGCCAACACGCTCCGCTATTTCAATTTCTTTTCACCGCGCTTTTACTTCGGTGATAGCAAAAAGACCCTAGACTCGTCCATGATACATTCTAGGACGACTTTAATGTATTTTTCGTACCACCCAGGTAAAAGCGCGATGAAAATAAATTACAACAGCGGGGCGTGTTGGCGCCGGGTTGTTCGCGTTTCTTTCCATCGAGGTAGTACGGTCATCTTCGTTGTGGTAGAATTTGATTAAGACTAGAATGCTACATACTCGCAGAAATAATTTCCGACACACAAGTGACAGTGACTTACCTTCACAGTGCTGCACGCGGAAGACGACTTGACTGCTTCTGGCATGAATGCAGGGAACGAAGTATCATCTAGAGGTAAGCAAAAACAAAGCAAGAACAGTCAGAAAGGTTCCGACAATTAAGTAGGTATTTAGGGTCACCAAGCTTCTAGTATAGTAGTGAAGAAAGCACGTCTTCAATACAACTATGCTGCTAGTTGCGTTGAATTAGCATGGTAAATGAAACAGGGTAAACGTCTATTTCTAAACCTAAATATTGCTCCTTGTTGCAAGCGAATGCATGGAACACAAAACGAAATTAACATGCTGCCCTTGAATCGTCGAGCCTCCCAGCTGCATTAATGGAAAAAATTGTTAGATAATATACCTTGAAAGATCACAGAGGACCCCTCCACTCAATTTCTGTTCTCGGTTTAATCTGAGTGTTTATTGTTTTGTTGGTGTTCGTTACGCAGTGAAAGGAATATTTATTGCCGAGAAATACTGAGTGGAAAATTGAGGAATTTTTTGTTACATTGAAG